>KZ819988.1:0-29781 GCA_003144235.1 Violaceomyces palustris | reverse complement strand
GGATGGTTCTTGAACCCTGTATGGGATGATTCACTCTTCCCCTTCCCCTTCCCTCCGCACACCGGTCGGATCTGGGAGAAGGTCGTGTCGAGTTGGAACGGGATCGTCTAAGAGAGAGATTGTGTGTGGATCTCCACACCCAAGTTCTGATGTGGAGGAGCGAGCGGGAAGAGGAAGACAGGTCGAGGTTGGAGAAAGGAGGGGGGGGGGGGGCACCTCCACCTCCCCGGAAGAAAAAGGAAGGGCGAGTCCTACGATCGCTTGTTCCTGAACGGCAGAACATCGTGGCCGCATGGAGTGAGAGCGGATGGCCAACCGTCCATCTGCCCAGCGATCCCGGGAGGGGGATCGAGTTTGTCAGAAGTCATCATCCTCTTCATCGTCCTCAAAGTAATTTTTCGGTGGCATCCTGCCCCTCCAGTCCGAACTGTAACGCCTCGGCCTATCAGGCGCAACTTCGTTCGTTGAGCCCCGAGCGTACCCATCGGACTGATCCGAGCTCCGGCTGAAATCCGCAACGTCTCCATGGTTGGTGGCTGCATCCCCGACAGCTCTCCGATCTTCGTAGCTCCTCGCCAAGACTCCGTTGCCGTTCCTGTACGATTCCGATCCCAAGCTTGTTTGGTGGGGTATCGCAGCATCCCTATCCACGTATTCAGGTACTCTCGCCGGAGCCTGGCCAAGATGGGCTTGCGCTCCTCCATTGTTTCCGCTGCTTCGCCTCCCAAAGCGGTTGAATTCCTCGGGCCGGAATCCATAAGCGGTGCTCCCCCCAACTGGTACATTCGCCGGGTGGCTCGGCGCTGGACGGCCAAAATCACCTCCAAGGCGTCCGTTCCCATATTGCAGTTCATCCGCCTGCGGTTCGTATCTGGGCCTCTTGCCCGGTCTTCTGACGCGCTCGTCTTCGGGCGTGGTTGGCTCCTCGGTCTCCCTTGTTGTCGGGGGCTCGACTGCCACTCTTGCATCGCTTCCGTTCGCCGCAAGGAATGTGCTTGCGAGGCTGCCTTGAGTCCGCTCCCAAGAGCCATTGCTGCTGTTGCTCCCATTCTTAGTGACCACCGCCTTTCTCTTCGGAGGGGGTGGTTCATCCTCATCGCTGCTCAGAGTTAGATCGATGACCTCGGAATGGGCAGAGGGAGGCGCCGCGGAAGTTGTTGCAGCGGTGGGTGTAGCGGGCGCAGGCTTCCCGATCGAATGCCTGCTGGCAGATACATTAGGTGGTGGTTGAGCTTTGGTCGGTGCACTGCTCGGGGATGGACTGTCAAGGATCACAACGTGCCCGCCTGCTAAGCCCCGTTCGTCCATGTCCTCGGACTTTAAGCCATCTCTCGTCAAAGAACCATTCCGCACTGAGCCCGCATCGCTTTTGCCGTTGGATGCACCCGCTAGTGGAGCGTTTTCGGATGAGTATTCCCCATCCTGGGTGTGCCAAGTCCCGTCAGGTTCCACGATCACGGAGTCCTCATCTTCAGGCACCCTCCGCAGGATGTCGTCGACGTATCCATCCATCGTGATGTCATCCGGCCGAACCGCTCGGTTGCACACTGGGCAGATCCACGAAGGCGTCTGCTCGTTGACCGAGTAGAAGCTCAGTGCGTCAAAACACTGCACATGAGAGCACTGGGTTGACCGGCAAGGCGTGGTCATGCGCATGTAGCTAAGGGGGCACTTGAGACTCATGGTCGCCGCTCCAGCCTGGATTTCGTCGTCTTCCGCCGCTTTCTTCATAGACGCAATGACCTCTTCCTTGGAGCGATAAGCCTTCCTTCTCAGCCTCTGGACCAGTGCCTCAGCGGTAGTGATCTCGCAGAGCGCGGCAACGATGACGATTCGCTGGTGTTTAAGTAGACGCAATCACACGAGCGGAGACGGAAAAAAAATAAGAAATCGGTCAGCTACTGCCAGGGGAAAAAGATTGAGGACGATAGCCCATTCTACTCACTTTAGGCGAAGTTGTGTAGGTGAGCTCGATTCGATTCGGCCGACCTTCGGTCAAGTGCAGGTGCATGTCCTTGTTGAGGTTGGGCGGCGGAACCCTTCCAGGCATCTTCTTGCTCCCTCTCAGGTTGGCGGAAAGCGGAACTCCATTCACTCTCGCCTCGCAGACCAACGGGAACTCGACGGTGGCGGGAGCACGACCTGAAAGCGATGCGGCGTAGGCATCGGCTGTTGTACAAAAAAGTCGGACCTCGAGTGGAGGACTGCGGTTTTCCAAAGGAAGGGGAAGAAGAGGGTCAGTATCCAGACTTGCAAGCATTCGAGCTGCATCGCTGCAAACATGATCCACCCACTCTTGTTTCCTTTTCAAAGCGGCGGTGTTCTCAGCATTCAAGGTGAGCCACAGGAAAGCAGTCCGCCGATCTTGATTCGTCGGTGCCTCTGAAACCAGCAGGTTTGACGAGAGGAAGGGAGGCAGGTGAGTTGGTTGAAAGACGGGAGTAGGCAAGGAACTCTGGCCGAGCGATCTTAGCATGTAGCTGACGTACCAGGCGAAAAGGTTGGTTGGGAGAGAATCTGCCGAATCTCGTAGAATGGCGAAGGTTTGAACTGGACGCGAGTTGTTACTATCAAGGTCGTTTTCAAAGTGGGAAGAAGGTGAAAGATGGTGAGAAAGGCAAGTGCTTCGCTTGATCATTTCCCGACCGATCGAGAGGTTGACTCACTTGGCCCACTCGCATTCCTTGGGTGATTGGAACCAACACTTGAGGATGACCCATAACCTGTTCCATGAGCAGCGTTGGCAGCGAGCTCGTTTGTTGACGGAGATTGGCCGTTTTTCAGCGCTGGCCTGGTCGTCGGAGCGGGAGCATAGTTACCATTCGCTCGACTAGGTTGCAGAGAAGATCAAGGATCCTTGAATTAGCATTCAGAGGCTGCCAGGGCAACCTGCTGGCGAACTGGGTCGATCATCGGATGCGGCTCACTCCCCACCCTAGTCCCAACTTTGATCTTGAGATAGTCACTCACCCGACTTTGGCCCCCATACCGGGAGGCCCATGCCTGACAATGATCTGTCTCAGATCGTGATACCCCCTCACGTCTCCGGAGTTCTTCCTCTCCTCCAAGGCATGGACCAATCTGTTTGTCAGCTCGGGTTTGTTGCCTGAGATCTTGTGATGAACGCGGGTGGTGCTGAGATTGTTAAGATCCTTGAGTGCGGCTTTGAGAGAGACCACGGTGAAGTTGCGAATGCCGCTCTCCAGGATCTGCTCATGAATCGTGGAAGAGAGGAAGAGGGGTTGTTGTCGTGTCTCGATCAGGAAAGGTTTCACAGCAAAAGACGAGTCTTGAACCAAAAGCTCCAAGGCATCCTGATGAGGTAGCCAATCCGAATCTTGTTCACACTCACAGTGAAATCTGCAAAGGGATCTGGAACCGAACCCTGGGCGAGGGAAGAGGAGGCCATCCGAAAGAAGAGGTGGAAAGGAAGCGAACGTAGCCGACGTCAGATGGGGAGGGAGTGGATAAGAGAACCTCGTCGACCTTGGCAGAGCAAGAGTGGACCCCGCGACCCCTGGGAGGGCAGCGTCTTGTGCCGATATGACTGTCACCGGCCCTTGGGAGACAACTTCTACGTCAGAGTGGCGATCAGTAGCGGTGGCGTGTAGGTAAGGATCGCTTGGTAAGACCGCCAAAGTCGCAGCTTATCACAAGATGGTTGGAAAGAAGATATGCGAAACAGCTAGAAGACTGGTTGGCGGGGCGACGTTGAGCCGATTGCCTCCCGCCCCTCGTTCCTCTTTCCTCTCCTGCACCTCTGCTGGCGTTTCCGATAGGGATATGACGGGTGCTTGCCGAGAGGGTAATGGGTTGGATGGGAACGGTGATGAGCTGGGTGCGGAGGGGATCTGCTTCGGGGTTGAGGGAAGGGTTTTGGAGATCGTTTGAAGGTTGAAGTTGAAACAGTGGTCTACACGAAGGAGGAGGATCGGTTGGGGCGTGCAGAATCTTATCCCTGGCCCATTCCGTGTCGCAAGGATCGTGGATCTGACGGGTGGAGGAGCGAATGGCGATGATGGAGACGGGATGAGGGGGGTTTGGGTTTCTCTCCTTCTTGTCCCTTCCCTCTTTTCCTTATGTTTCTCTTTTTCAACGTTTCCCTTTTCCTTTTTCGTTTTTCTTTGTCGGATGATCACGACGAGCGAGGGCAAGCAAGGTTTTTTCATTTTTTGTTTTTGTTTTTATTTTCCAACAATTCTTTCACCCCCCGCCCCCTTCCTTGCGGGCGGGTTCTCTTGATTGAGGTTCTTGATTGTTCAGTCGCTGACTCTCACCACTGGGACTATACGACCATACCACACCACAAACCTGATCGCTGTGAAAGCAGACACTGAAGGACAAACAGACTCTGACTGGCACTGGCACTGGCACTGGCACTTGACCAAGATGGGGCTGGCTCTCGCCAAAGGTTGAATGTGATTTTTTGGGCTGCCATTCTCATTCAGATCACCGGTTCAGATCTGTCGATGGATTCGTGATGGTCGATTCGTGATTGTCTTCTCTTTGGCCCATCCTGTTTTCTTCCTCCCCCGCTCCTCCCGCCCTCCTCCCCCTTCCTTCCCTCCCTCCCTCGAGCGGGTGGAGGGAGAGGGAGGCGTGTAAGAGGGAAAGAGCCTTGTTCTGACTTGCTCATGGTGCGTTCCCTGTCCGTATCGGATGGATCGCTGCGAATCGTTCCCTGGCAAGTGAGTCTGGGATTCCCACCAGCTCAACCCATCGCGGATCGGTTTGGATTCCAACCTTGCCTTACTCATCCACGCGCACCTTGCCAACAGGACCGGGTAGCTTTCCACATTTAAGCTATCCTGCGTTCGATTAGATTCCGTGATCCTCCCCCGGTTTGGCTTCGGCTTACCAACGCGCTTACATACCACCACCACTCTGACTGCTACTACTACTCCGAGCCCAAGTTACAGGCACTACTTTACACGTCACGCGTCCTCTCATGTTCACCCCTTGACAACCCCACCATCTCGCCACACCAAGCCTTGGATCTACTCCCTATCGTTCATCATCCCACGTCACCCCTTTCCGGGAGCTCTAGCTTTCGCTGCAGGGTATCCTTTTCGTGGGACTTGTCAAGGAGCTTGTTGGTTGGAGACAAAGTGGGTGGCTCTTTAGAATCGAAAGGAGAAGGGAAGACGACAGAGGGTAGGGAGGTTGGAGATGGGCACCAGAACGGCTCTCTCTCTCTCTCTCTCTCTCTCTCTCTCTCTCTCTCTCTCTCTTCTACACACACACACTCGCACTCACACAGAATCTAAGCATCCTCCCGCCCCTCGTCTTCCTCTCGTGAGCGGCCTGACCTTGCGATCAGAGCCATCAGAGATTTCCTTCCCACCCACGGATTTCCCTTGTTTTGCTCCCTCTCCCACTCTTCCAAGAGGTCCAGATCGACCGCTCTTGCTCCCAGCTTGAACAATCTCTGACATGAACCCGGCCCTATACCAGCCTCCTTCTTCATATGAAGGTTCTCTCCTCCTCCTCCTCCTCCTCCTCCTCCTCTTGGTGAAAGCCTCGGTCCTTGACCCTGCGAATCGCATCCCGCTTGCTCTTCTGAGCGATCCTCATCCTGAATCCCGTTCCTAGACCCGTTCCCGTTTCCATGCAAACCCATTTCTGATCCTACATCCTCTCCCTCAAGCGGAGGTGAGAGGAATCTCGTCCCCTTGAGCTCCGGTGGGAAAAACTCTTGGTGGACCGGGTGGGCAAAGGAGGGCTCGTAGCGGTACTCTTTGCCGTAACTGAGGTCTTTCATCAGCTTTGTCGGCGCGTTGCGAATGTGAAGTGGAACCGGGTAGTTGTACGCCCCCTTGACCATCGATTGGGCCTTCTTCCAGCCTCGATAGGCGCGCGTCGACTTCGGCGACTCGGCCAGGAACACGACGCACTGAGCCAGGTTTTCGCCGCATTCAGGCAGGCCGACGACCTGACAAGCCGTATACGTCGCCGTGGCCATCTGCAGGGCCTCGAGCGTGTTGCAGTCCTCTGAAGCAGCGACGATCAGGCGCCTCGCGATGAAGAGCGGGTCGTCACCGGAGCAGACCATCCGGGCGAGCCAGTACAGCGCAGCGTCAGGGTTTGATCCTCGGATGCTCTTGTGGAGCGCGCTTATCGTGTCGTAGTGATGGTCTCCCGTCCGATCATACTGAAGCCAAGTCCGCTTCAGCGCCGTCTTCAATCGCGAGAGATTCTCCTCGCATGATGCACCAGCCTCGACTGTCGTGATCGCCAACTCCAGAGCGCTGAGTGCAGTCCTTGCGTCACCGTCTGCCATCGTCGCGATCCATCGAAGCATCTCTTCGTCCAGGTGTGGGTAGGCTATTTCATCCTCCGCACTGGTGGAAGCACTTTCCTCTCTCTTACTGTTCCGATCCCTGGCCAAAAGCCGATCGGCTCCTCCTTCTTCTCTGACCCGAGCCAGAGCATTCTTCAGAACCTGATGACACTCGTCGACGCTCAGCTTGGTCAACACAAAGACCCTCATCCGCGAGAGGAGCGCGCCTTGCAGTCGGAAGGAAGGATTCTCGGTCGTCGCAGCGATCAAAATGATTTGACCCTTTTCTACGCTTGGAAGGAAGACGTCCTGCTGGGCCCTACTGAAGCGCTGGATCTCATCTATGAACAGGACTGTCCTTTGCCCCGTTAGCTGCAGTCTGTTCAAAGCCTCGTCCATGACTTTTTTGACTTCCACCGTGCCAGCCGATGTCGCGGAAAGCTCGACGAAGCGGTGAGGTGGTGTGATAGGGGCACCTGGTTTGAACGAAGCGCGAGAAGGCACCGATTTGGCCAAGATTCTAGCGAGGGTCGTCTTTCCAGTCCCAGGAGGGCCCCAAAGAATCATGGATGGGATACGACCTTGGCTCAGGAGGGCTTTGAGTGGTCCGTGGATGATTCCATCCTGGCCAACAAACTCCTCCAGCGACTGAGGTCTCATCCTCTCCGCAAACGGCCTGGCCGCATCTAATCTTTCTCTTGAAGTTGACGGAGCCGACTTTGACGGATGCCCGGAGGCGAATCCGCCCTCGCTACCAAAGCTAGTCTCTTCAAGACCATCTTCTCGGGCGGGGAGGGATTTTGAGCCCGGTGATTCTACGCACTGCTTTTTCTGCCGAGCCCCTAGCTGAGGATGAAAATCCAACTTCCTCTTGGCACCACCAAGTTCATTAGATGGCTGATTCCAGGCTTGCCCCGCTCGCGGAGACTGCGAGAGAAGGGCCTGCTGGGGTTTCTGTGTCGATGCACGAGTGGCAGCGGGATGGCTGCTGGAAATTTCACCTGTCAAGCATCTGTCGAGGTGCTGATTCAGATTCGAGTACGGTAGGATGGTCTGGCAGCTGGGACACTCAACGTTCTGATCAGTATCAACTTGTTCACGACCCATCATCTTGCCACCATGTTTTTCTTTTTCTGCGCCTGAGCCTGCGCCAGCGCCACTTTCGACCATGGTTCGGAGATCGTCTCAGTACCAGGACTTTGAGGTAGCCGCTTTTGCGGACCCCCAAGCTTATGACGTGGTGAGGAGGCGAGGCCGACTCCTTGACCGATTTCCTGGGTTGACGCTGTATGCCCTTTTGATTCTTTGGGATCGTAGGTGTGGTGAGAGAGAGCATGGGGAAAGGAAAGCTTTGTGGGTAATATGAAGCCTGGGGACTGTTTCGGCCGAGGTCCGTGCGCCAAGATCGGGCCATCGGGAGAGTCCTAAACCACTGTAACCGGAAGCGCCCGTTGTGGAAGAGAGTTTGGTGAACATCGGGAGAGACGAGAGGGGCCTTTCTTCTCACCTCGATCTCCGTTTTAGAACGATCCGCACACCATATCTCCCAACAGGTTCACATCGAACTGCAGCTCTTTCTCCCGTCGTTCGTACGCACCTCATTCTTCCCCCATCTCCCCCAGTCCACTTCGCTATCGGAAGAAAGGCGTATCAACTGCTCTCTACACACTTTTCACCTTTTCGGACAACCGCTCACATCTCTTCCATCCCACATCGATAAAAGATGGCAACTCAACATTCCAGCCCCAAGGTCTCAAGCGAGGATATCCTTAGCCAAAAGGTGGGTTAGACGGCCCAATCAACCAAGCAGCATCACTTCCTTCCTTACGTTCCCTTCTCCCCTTGACCTCTGTCATTTGAATCTTTCCCCTTCCTTTTCGTCCCTGCCGAATCAACTGCCGGTATCGATATTGATGCTCTGATCTACTTCTCGCCCAATATTTTTCTTCTCTCTTCCCTTTCAAAAACCCTGTTATTCATCCTTCGTTCCAGACTGACCTTTGCATCAGCAATGCCATCGTCAAAACCGGTCTTGGATTCAGCGCTGGTGTTGTTCTTTCGGTCCTCCTTTTCAAGCGTGAGTGTCCAATCTAGTACTATGCTCTGGTACGGCTCGGTCGCTCCAAATGATCCGCAATATTCATTCTTCCGGAAACTCCGGCGCTTCCCTCCAACCGTTCGCTCGATTTTGACTGCGGCACCATGATAGGACGGGCATTTCCAGTATGGCTCGGAACCGGCTTCGGTCTAGGCAGCGGGTACACCGACTGTGACCGATCTTTCAACCCAGTTGCAGTCCCAGGAGTCAGAGTCGTTCCAGCGGGTGCCACGGAGATCGGCACAGGCCCAGCAACCACGTTTGAAAAGCTTCAACAAAAGGCCGGCGAGGCTTTCGGTTCGGCTCGTGAAAAGGTCTCCTCCAGTCTCGAAAAGGCTGAGGATAAGGCGGGGGAGCTCGCCTCGAAAGCTGAGGACAAGGCTTCCGATGCCGCCTCCAAGGCTCAATCTGATGCATCTGGCCTCTTGGACAAGGTTCAGGACAAGGCCTCCGAGATCACAAGCGCCATTCAAGAGAAGGGAAAGGAGGCCTTCGAGAAGGCAAAGGCTGCCGAACAGAAGGTTGAGGACAAGGTGCGCAGGGTTTGATTTCTTGTTTCCCCCTTACAACTTGAGAAAGAAAAGCCCCACCCAACCAATAGTGGATGGGAATGCCTTGGAAAAGGTGCGAAGATCGAGAATCGTCATGGTGTGGGCATGATGTAACAGTCGAGCCACGTACGACTCAACAGGTAGCAAAAGGAAGTGATGAAATAGAAACCATGATAAGACCCAGGAAAATGGCTGCTGTCGCTATCAGTGTTCAGATTTCCAAGGTCCTCTCGCCTCTAGAGTACGAAGTTCAACAAGACAGGTCTTTAGTCGCAGGATCAAGGTCTCGCCATTTTCCTCCCCCTTTTCCATTTTTGGTTTTGTTTTCCCTCTCCCTCTACTCTCTCTCTCCTTCCAATTCCTTCGTAGCCTCGCTCTTCTTTTTCTTCTTCTTGCTTCCGTCCGATCGCTTTGAACATATCCTTTTGACCAGAGAGAACCTTCTCACACTCGTCAACCCTCTTTTTCTGATCTACGAAACGGAAAAAAAAACAGATCTTCCGGATCCGCTCAGTGGTAGAGGACTCGAATGGAACTGGCACGCTACCCGGTGATTGCATGGCCTGCCGTCTCACCGGATTCGCGACTCTCAGCTTCTTGGGAGGGTATTCGCTTCTGGAGGCGCACAGGCTGGGGACCTTTGTACGATCGAGGCCGAGGAGGCAGCCATTCTGGGGTGCCACCCTCGTCCTCTTCGGTGTTTCCTGCTTTGGGGCGGCAGTTGTACGATTAGGACTCTAATCAACGGCACACATCGGAACCAATCGGACGAAGTTTTTTCTTTTCTTTTCTTTTTACCTTTTTCTGTCCTTTCCTTTCCTTTCCTTTCCTGTCCTTTCCTCTCCTTTCCTTTCCTTTCCTTTCCTTTCCTTTCCTTTCCTTTCCTTTCTTTTCCTTTCCTTTCTTTTTTGGTTGGCTTTCCCGGTCTCGAGGCAAGCCTCTCGTGAGCCACTTCATCATCCCCCCCCCAAGCCACAGGAACCGTGGAATACTTCAGAATCAAAAATCAATAAGGTGGATAATAGCAATCTGATGAGCAGTAGAAGTGAGGCTTCAAAGATGGGCTGGGAACAAAAGTACCCCAAGGACTCGACCCTTCGGGAAGAAGGAAAGGTAGCGGTGGAAGTTTTAGATAAATAGAGACATCAATGTGAAGTGAACACAAATCCTCCCCTAATACCGAGTTCAGTCTCATCTGCGACAAGCAGGAGCTACGCCGAGCACTCTCCAGCCTTCTCATGATCTTCGCTGCCTATTCCCGCTACAAGGTTTGCTTGGGCTCTCATTCACATCCTCTCCGATCCTCATCATGAAACTCTCGTCAAGCCTAACCACTCTGACGATCAGCCTGGTACTGATCGCGAGCTTGCGATCCTCTTCAGCACGCACCGAGAACTGGAAGGAGGATGCCAGGGAAGCACGTCTTCTTGGAATCGAGTCAAGGGCGGAGAAGGGCGTGGGAGCCGCTCACGATAAACCTTCGGGTCCTGATCCCAGCCCGTACCCTTTTCATCACCCATGAATCCTTGAAAAATGGATCCATCCAGGATGAAAGAGCCAAAGCTCTTTCAAGGCTTGTTTTCTGGAGGGAGGAAATAAAATAAAACAAAACAAGACAAAAAGGTCCAGAAAAGGTCAAGAGACGCATACAGATCAAGTTGATTCGATCCCTCGAGCCCTCGGGCGTTTTTGGTTACCAACACCATTTCAGGAGGCTTTCAAACTTTTCAGAATCCTTCCACTCTGCGTTCAGGTCTTGGAGGAGGGAGGAAGTAAAACCCATGCTCATCACCCGCAAGACAGGGTCCGGATCGCTCGCAAACCCTCTTCTTGGCGGTCAAGGGAGGTATCATCCACCACTCATGATGAGCAAAACCACAATCGTGGTAAATCATCTGCCACCTTGACCTCCGTGTGGCCCTCCAATTGGCCCAGTCTGAATGAATCCCCCTTCCAAGATCTTGCATCCTTCCTGTGGCCGATCGTGCGACCTGCTGCTTTCACATGTGGTGGGTGACTGGACTGGCCCATCGAGAGTGTCGATCGATTCATCCATCCATGACTCACTCACGCACTTCTTCCTTTCAAGCTCGCCGATCCAAGAGGGAGTTTGGCTGGACCTGTTTCCCTCTTCCGTCCCTACCAAGTCAAAAAAAAAGATCGATCCCATAGTGTGAAAATCAAACGTGCGATCAAAGAAACATTCGTGGCCTCTTTGGCTGGTTTCGAGGGTAATTTTGTAAGCGTGTGTGTGTGAGAGAGAGAGAGAGAGAGAGAGATAGAAGGAGACAGAGAGCATGATCGTGATCCTATCAAGCTCAAGCTGATCAGCCCCCTTTCCCAATCACACTCATAGACTCAGCCTGGCCAGCAGAATGCGAGTCTCTCAATCAACCAACATCCCTTTTCTCGATTCACTGGAACTTGATCTCCTTGAACTTGATCACCTTGATCCTCAACTCTCTCCTCTCTTTCTCTTCTTTCGCTTCCCTCTTTAAATAGGCAAGCCGATCTCATCTGATTTTCCCTCCGGTCCACCGCACCGTCCGCCTCATGATCTGACATTCGTTCTCCTCAGCTTGGGCCTGCTCTAACTCGTACGCACTATTCTTTGTCTTTCTCCATCCTCACTCTTCCTATCTCTCCCTTCAGCATCCCAGCATTACCAACCCTTCACCTCTGGAAAGCCATGCCTAACGTTTCCCGAGAAAGGGGCCCGCCTGGCCGACCCTTGATGAGCTACCCAAACACTCGCTATCCCTACTTCATTCCCATCAATCGTGTGCCAACCATGCTCTCCCGCATCATCAAGTCAACCTATCACCTTATTCTGTATGCCATCTTCCTTGCGCTGCTCCTCTCGCTCGACTTGGTCCTCACTACTTTGAACATCGTCTTACCTTCAAGGGTGCCGGCTCGTGGGGGCAGCAGGTACCGCTCACCCATAGTACCTTACAGCTTCTCCCCTTCTAAACCCCCCCTCTTCTCCGTCATGCCCGTAGTCCACCTCCTATGCCGTGTGGCCAAAGCCGTTGGAAGTGAGCGTGGTGCAGGACCAGACTGGTTGAAGCAATGGACGACGTGGCAAGGAATAGGCTCCAATGGAAATTGGGGTGCGCCCATCCCCCCCACTCCTCTGGATAGCCGCAGCCCTTGTCCTGGCCTGAACGCCCTCGCGACGAATGGTGAGCAAGTCAGATTCCTTCGTGTATCCGAAATCCCGACCAGCATCGAGAGAAGGAGACATGAATCTCATGGATCAAGGGGATGGGCTCACAAAACTCGATTCTTGTATGCGCTTTGAACATTTGAACAGGTATCCTACCGCCGGATGGCCGGGACATCACGTTCTCACAGATGGCTGCTGCCGTCTCAAGGGCTTACAACATTTCACCCACGTTGGCGACTCAGCTCACTTTGCCTCTTCTTCCTCTTTTTGCGGGAAGGAAAGCGATCGACCTGGAAGATGTCTGCGCTCATGGTGTCATAGAGCATGACGGTTCCCTTCTGAGTAAGTCCATCGCATACTTTGATTCTAATCCTCCGACCCACAAAACCTCTTCACTAGATGTCCATCGCGGCGGTTGAGCTCTATCTGAAAACAGAGATCACCCCGTCTGGTTGGTTTCCAGGACCTGATGTCTTTTCTGCTGAGCATAGAAGGGACCCACAGGCTTTGACGCATCCGCACCAAGCCTTGATCGACAGGCTTTTTCCCGACATAACCTTGCGCCTCGACACCCCCATCCGAGAGCAGCTCCTGCCGGCAGATTTCTCCAAAGCTCTGACTGAGCGAAGGCTCGAATGCTACAAGAAGAGTGGGCAGTACTACGATGGCATTTTCAACAAGCTTGTAGGATCTGGAGGATGCGCTTTGGTGAGAAGATTTGCGCTCAAAGGCAAATACTGTTTTTCTTTCTTTTTCCCGCTGAAGCGACTGTCCATCCCTATCCCTCTTCATTCGAACAGATGTTTGAGGTGATGGGAGGCGATGTTGCCAGACTTCGCGAATGGAGCGGTTCGATGGATCAGGCTGGATCTGGCATCTCTTTCAGCGGAGAGGAGCCTCATGGTTTCGAGCGGATGCCTTCTGGATACTGGCAGCCATGCTCACAGGGAGCACTGGGATTGACCATTGTCGAGGCTCAGCTCCGCATGCTCCAGATCGAGCTGGCATGTGGAAGCACCGACTCGGCCAGAATTATCAGGAGGAATATGCGCGGACACTTGGTTTCCACCAGCTCTGCAAGCACGACGTAGTTGATCCAGATTCAGGCTTTGGCATCCTCTTTCCGCTTTTCATTCATTTCTTCACCTGTCCTCCTTCTTTTTTAGCCTCACTGGTGGTGGGAAGAGGGGGAGAGGTGGAAATGGGGGGGGGGGGGGGGTTACTTTGAGAAGATGCCCCGATTCGGAAAGACTCATTCAAGCTTTTTTTGCTCGAGAATTCAGGGAGCGTGACGCTACTTGACCATACGCCTGTGTGGGAAACCCCTGGGTATCCCAGGTTCATCGAGTGGGCCAGGAAGGCTAAGAGCGTCTACTTGGGCCTTGAATGGATCAGGGCAAAGTGAGCGGTCCGAAGTGACTGATGGGAAAGTGGACGAGATAAAAGAAGCCCACATGCCAACATGGGGTTGTACTGTGACGAAGTTGGGATGGGAGAAAGAATTCGATACTGTGCTAGGCTGGGCTTTGGAACATTTTATGGGCTTGCCCGCACGCTGGGATCTTGAATCGCCTACGTTTTCTTTCCATTCATGTTGAAGATACCGAAAGTACTCACATGTTAGGACTGATTCCGTCAGCGTTGGCTGTGTTGCCAACTCTGAGCTCACGCTGATAGATGCTAGGGAAAACGTTGCCTGATTGCTAGGCTATTGATTGATGGGAGTGGGGAAGTTGTTCAACCCGATCGATCGGGGCCCTTCCTTGATCGTCACCATGATGATGATAGACTTCAGCCGCCACAACTTTGTTCAACGTTTGGGCCAACCAACAGCAATTGCCTGATTTCGTTTGCTCCACTTGCAATCGAGGACCTCTGGTGAGAAGGAGTTAGGTGTTACATGTGAACATCAACGATCATCATCATCCGTCTCTCAATCCCCTTTCCGCCATTCCCCTCCTCCCCCTTTGCCCTCCTCTTCCCTCCCCTTTTCACATCTTTTTTATTTTGGCCCACCCCCACTCCCTCTCCAGCTCACTTCGACAAGTTTATACTCCGACGGCGGGGAGCTCGTCGAGACCTCAAAAGATGTCTTCATCCTCGTCATCAGCAATCCACCCAGCTCCACCTTCATCCTCATCTCGCCCCAATCCAACCACTACGACGGCGACCGCAGCGCATAACCTCAATAGCATCGAAGATGCCCTTTCCCTCATCCTTGATTGCGCAGGCCAGCCTCAATCCATAGGCGCAGTCTTGATACCTTCCCTCAACAAGCTATGTAGGAGTTCGAAAGGCGCTGGCGAACAAGTCCTCTGCTCCATGGTCCAAGCCGATAGGGACCCGCTTGGGATTCTGGATCCAGTCAGGTGCTCGGTCGGGATGATCTACATCTTGTGAGTTCTCTCGTCAGACTTGCTCTCCTCCACTCACCACTCAGGTGGCTGCTGTCTCTCTTATCTCGGTATCGGATTCGGGAAGAAGACAGCACAGTTAACCTCAAAAACCTTTGACGTATGGTGCACCTGATTCCGGGGTCCTTTCGTAGAGTTGCGAGGCTATCTAGGATAGCCACTCTCGAAGAGGCTAGGAACCTTGCTGGCTACATTCAGACGTTCGTCAGGATCTTTGATCCCGTCCAACTACGTCTCGCTGGTGAAAAAGGTGAGTGGCATCATTATTGTGGTGATTAAGCGGGTGACGATGGATCGCCTTTTCTTTCCATCTTCTCATCACCGTATCCCCGCTTACACCATACCATCATGGTCGTCATGGTCATCGTGGGAATCGTGGTCATCATCTTCATCATCAGTCACGCAGTTTGCCAGGTTACTTCCGGAGATGGGCCAAGGACTTGGAGATGTGAGTGCTGGGCCACGTGTCTGTACGAGGATGGAGAGGTTTGAGGTCGCTGACGTCTTGAACGACACCTTCTTTCATCGGACCGCACCCAATTCAGCCAAATTTCGCCCTTCCGCACTTGGAGAACCTCTTCTTGCGATTCACTGAGAATGCGCCATGCCTGACCACCCTTCATCCAATTCTGGCCTACGTGAGGACAAGCTCGATTGAATGATATCCCGGCAGGAGGTGTAGCAATGTAGCTTTTCTTAGAAAATGATTCCCCCATTCCATTCTTCTCCCCATTCCCTGTTGCAGCAATACTTAAGGGCGGGACAATATGCTACTGCATACGATCACCTTCTCCAAACCGATATCATAGACGCAGATTCCAACGTGAGTAACAGATGTATGCGTCCGACACGAGCTTTCACTCCTTGACCAGGAAAGCTGACTGCTTCTCTGACTCCATCCGAATCATCGACATGCAGCTCACCCCCTTGAGATACACCGATGTGCTCGAGTATTTTTACTATGGCGGGCTCATCTGCACCAAGCTCAAAAAGCACACGTCGGCCATCGAATTCTTCGAGACGTGCGTCTCGTCGCCAGCGGCTGCGGTCAGCGCGATCCAGGTGGACGCCTACAAGAAGCTCATCCTCGTCAGGCTGATCAAGGATGGTCAGGTAAGCCTCCCCCTGGTGGAATTGCACCCCAGTCAGCGACCTTTCTGCCATGGAAGGTAGTCGGCTCATCGATCGACCCGCCCGTCCGCCCTCATTCCTCTGCCTGCAATCCAGATGTCACCCCCTCCAAAGTACACTTCAGGCGCTTTCCTCAGATCGTTCAAGCAGACAAATCAGACCTACCTGTCGTTTGCAGCCGCATACGAATCGAGAGAGCCGGCCAAAGCGGAAGAGGTGATGCGAATAGCGCAGGAAAAAGCCGAACTGTTCAGCCAAGACTGCAACATGGGACTGGTTCAGCAGTGCTTGGCTCTTCACAGGCAGAGGAGGATACAGAGGCTCAAGGAGGTCTACTCGACATTGTCGTTAGCCAATGTAGCCGAGATCCTTGGCGTCACTGGCGAGGATGCTGAGGGTATCATCGAACATGATGTCATGGAATTGGTACGTAACTGATCAAGAATCTTGGAGGAAAGTGAAAGAGGAATGCGAAGGGTGGGGGGCGGACATCGTCCCTGATCCCATGTCAACGTTGTGAGGATCAGAATATCGCTGATTTTGTCTCGGTTTTTTTTTCATTTTGGTTTTTTCTTATCAAATGATTTTTAAACACCAACGCTTTCAGGTTTCGAAGGGATGGATCCATGCCAGGATTGTGCCAGCAACCGAGATTCCACCGGGGAATACGACTATCGTGCCATCAGCCGATGAAGACTCGATGCCGATCCTCTGCTTTGAGGAAAACCCAGACAGATACGATTCTGCAGCCTCGATCGACCTGCTGACCAAGGAAATCAAGCTGGGCCAGCACTGGCAAGGTATAGTCAACGAGCGCGAGAGGGAGCTGGCGAGAAGCTACACTTTCCTCAGCAAGGTGGGTTCGAACGTGTGTTCCAGCGGGGGGTTTGGAGGGAAATGTCTGCTATAACTGGCATACCCACACTCGCTCAAGGCTCATCGCATCGACATTTTCACAACTCTTACAGCAGCAATCCCAGATTTCGAGGGATGCCAGGTTCATGGGAGGAGGCTTCGGAGGTGATGACGATTACGAGGATGGTGAGTGCCAGATCACCCCTGGGAACCCCCTCACCTTTGTTTGTTGCTGGTGATCAATCAGTGTGGGATGGTGGCGATCCTTGCGAGTGTCGACCCTGAATTCGTCGAAATCTAACATGGTCCCGCTTCCCTCCTGCCCCTCCCTCTTCTCTAACGGATCAAGACATCTTTGCGGCATGATGGATAATGGGTATCCCATTTTCAATGATGTTGATGATGAAGCGGGAAGGAGGAAGCGCACGAAGCCTCTAATGATGAGAGCACGGATTCTCAAATCAAACACTGATCTCGTACCAGGGCACGAATCGCACGTCTCTTTCCGACAAGGAAAATGGAAGGGTCATTCAATGTGCTATCAAGGTTGGCGGGCCCTTCCCAAGGATCTGCCTGTGAAGAGGTCTGTGCGGGACTCTGGAATGAGAACTTCCATTCCTCCCTGTTCGTCACCCGTGTGTGTGTGTGTGTTGGGAAAGGAATATCCGTCCAACATGTTGGTTTGCACTGTATGAGATTCTTACACGGTGGGGTGGGGTGAAAGGATTCTTCGCCGTACCAACTTTTTTCCTTTCGTCACCATCCGAGACCTCCTTTGGAGATTTTGACCGTCGCGGCGACCGGGTCAGAGATTCCAGCCTCGAGACCGATCCCTTGGCCTTCGGTCCAACCCATCATGGCGAGTAGCTGGGTAGGGACGGGATGGAACGGAGGGTGAATTCGATGTTTCCGATAGAAAGGAAGGGGTAAGGACATGAGTAGGAGAAGCGGCGACGGAGGAGGGGAAGAAGGTGGAGACCGAATTTGAAAAGAAAAAGTGAAAAAATGAAGGAAAGGAAAGGAGAAGCAGAACTCACCTTGTGACCAATGTTGTCGGCACCGATCTTGTCAGCCCCCCTACCTACCTCGTCCCCTTCCCTGTTCCTAGGAGCCAGCGCTCCTCCGCCGGTACTTCCTACGCTCCTGTTCTGCTGCGACTTCTTGGCGTACTTTTCCTTGTAAGGGTTCGAGGTGCCGGACCCAAAGCTCACCTGACCTTTGCCCGAGACGATCCTCCTGACCTTCCTTTCGTCCACCACGAGTCCGCTCCTTCCCGTCTTGATCAGCGTGGGGAAACGGTTGGAGCCGTTGCCTCTGGATTTCGACTTGAGGCTGTAGGCCTCGGCCAACATGTGGACCTGAGCCCTTGACCTCTTGTCCATGGGTGGCAGGGTGAGGGTCGTCTTTCCGAGGTCGGAGAGGAAGTGTTTGATCTGCCTGTCGAGCTCTTCGAGGTTGTTGGCCTTGTGGATCAGGTTGGTCGCCGAACCTCCGAAATTGTAGTGGATCTCGTCGTCGTCGTTGTCGTCATCGTCATCATCAGCACCGTCCTTCCAACCGTTGGCTTTGCCTCTGGCCTTGGCCTCCCTCTTGGCGGCCCTCCGAAGCTTCTTCTCGAGCTTCTTCGTCCCCTTCTTGTGTGTGTTTGGGAAGGGGCTCTGGGCGGCCGCCTGCCTTTCAGCCGCTCTCTTCTTCTTGTTGGCCGCCTTGGTGCTCCTGTCCTTCTCCCACTGCGCCTGCAGTTGCTCGGCCCAGAGGTCGTCCGCTCCGAACTTTTTGCTCCTCTCTTTCCCCCTCTTGGCCGGAGGCTGGAAACCGTACTCTACGAGTTGGTCGATCTCCATGTCGTCGTCGTCGTCGAGGATGCCCGAGATCTCTCCAAAGTCACCCTTCTCGATGGCTTTGAAAAGCCTCTTCCGGTCCTTCTTCCCTCGGGTCTGACCCAGCATATCAATGAAGTCTTCGTCCCTGTCGGCCCAGGAAAAGTTTCCGTTGAACATTTCCTCCTCCTCGGAATCACCTTGACTTTCATCGTCGTCGTCTTCCTCTTCGTCCTTCTCCGACCAACTTTTCGGTATCTTGTGCTTCCTGCTTTTCTTCTTCTTTTTCGGCGAGGATGAGTCCGAGCCGACTTTCTTGCTCGCCTTGCTCGAATACTTTCCATTCTTCCCTTGCCCCTTGCGGATGGCCCCTTCTTCCTCTTCCTCACCAGAACTCTGACTGCTGTCGAAACTGTCGTCGTCCGAATCCTCCGAGCTGGAAGCGTTGCCTTCTACCATGAGCCTCTCGGATCTTTCGACGGCAAGGTCCAGCTCTTCGTCCGATCCTTCGGTTCCATCACTGGATTCGGATCCAGACTCAGGACCCGAGGCTTGAATCTCGCCCCCGCTGTGAGCATTGGACCCTCCAATGACTTGATCTACATCCTTCGAGTCAACATCGGCTTCGTCACTTTCCGATTCCCCGTCGTCCTCGTCCTCACTCTCAGTCATCCACTCTTCCTCTTCCCTCATGACCTCCTCATCCTCAATGTCTCCCAGTGCGAGTTCCCTGCCACCATGTTGAGGGTCCATTCCCTTCATGAATCGGATCATGGCGTCCAGCTCGGTCGGTCGATCAAGGTCCTGGGATGATCCGGAGCGATCCTTCAACTTCCTTGCCTTGGCTCCATTCTCATCGACTCGATCGTCCTCGGATCCATCCTCCTCAGAGTCGCTGCTATGTCTGTTCATGGCGTTCTCCATGTAGTCCGCTAGTATGGCGGCCTCTTCGTCCCTCTTGGCCCTAGCCATAGCCGTAGCCTTCCTCCTATCACCGTCCCTCGACTCCTTGATCAAACCGAGTGACCTCTTCGCTCTAGCCCCGCCTCTCAGCTTGTTCTTGGCAGCCTTGTCATGAGAAACGGACCTCGTTGACGTGCCACCGCCGCCGCCATGCAAGCTAGCTTCTAAAGCGTAATTGAGCATCATCTCCTCCTCTTCCTTACTCTTGGGGACCTCTTCGGGTCCGATCCTAAGATCCTCGACTCCAAAGTTTTCGAGCTCGTCCTTTTCCAGATCGCTCTTGACGCCCGGTGGGCCATCGCTTCCCCAATCCAGGTCCGAGTCTCCTTCCCTGGGGATCAGGATGGGTCGTTCCGAATCCTTCTTCTTGCCTTTGGCCCTTCGTCTGGCCTTCTTGGCCGCGTTCCTGGCCTTCTTTCCGAGCCCTCTGGGCTGTCTTTGCGTCCAGTTGATCTCCTCCTCTTCGCCCTCACCATCGTCGATGACTTCCTCTTGAGCACTTTGATGGGCATCTTGGTCGCCTAGAGCGGCCGTAGTCTGAGTGTCGTACAGGATGAGATTCGACTCTGGCTGAGGTGAGGAGCCTGTCAGATCGATGACGAACGGATCCCCGCCTTCGAAATCTTGCTCCGAAGCGGGTTCCGACTCCTCGTCCTCTGGTTCAGCCAGTTGGGCTTTGGTCTCTTTGATGATGGCGTCCAGTTGCCTCTCCTCATCGGAATCAGTCTCGGCTTGTATCGTCTCGGCGCCATCGTCTCGTCTAAGATGGGAAGGTATCAAGATGATCTCTTCCTCATCCTCGGAAGAAGATTCGTCCGAAGAACGAAGCTCTTCCAGACGGGTTCGATTCGGCGGAAGAGGGACCGTCGAGTTGGTCGTACGAGGTTCCAATATGCCTTCAGGCAGTGGATCGGGCCCTAACATGGTTTCGTCCGGGCCCAGCTCTTTGGAACCAGGGAAGGCTCGCAAAAGCCCCTCGACCTGGTCCTCCTCGTCCGCTTCGTCTGCCTGCTGCTTTAGTAGCTGATCGAGGTCGATGTTGCAGGGGTCCACCCTGGAGCTTCTCGAGAACCCAAGCCCAGCGTGTTTCGGCCTCTCGGAAAGCTGGTCGTGATTCCTCTGCTCCATCGATGTGTCGCTTGTGAGGCTGAGGTCAATCTGGACCTCTTCGGTCGATACCCCCACAAATCTGACAAATACGCCATCCTTCCACTCGCCAGTCGCCTTGACGAACGTCACGGGTCTCCTAAGAGGTTTGTCGTGGTCTAGGCCGAAGTCGGCCTTCCTTGGAGTAGAGTGGCCGCTACTTCTAGAGTTTTTAGATCGAAGGCCTGGGATCCCAGCCAGGTACATCGCGTCCTCGCTTTCCTCTGGTGGTCGATTCCCTTTGCCTCCCGCTCCCCTACTCGTGTGGAAAGCTGGGAAGCTGGTGGGAGCCAAAGCTCTTCCCCGGCCCCTGAACGACCCTCTGGAAGGGTAAGCTGCGTGACGGCCCGACCTGGTCCCATTCACGGGCGTAGATCTGCCGGATTGATCTCTCGAATTCATCGCATACAAGCCAGATTGATCCGCGTCTTTATTGTCCTCCTCCTCCTCCTTCCCCTCCTTGTTCCTGGCCAGGGACGAGTAATCAAACGAGACGTGATTCTGTCCAGTGACGGTCAATTTCCCACCCCTACCCCTCGGTACGAACGGTCTGACTCCTCCTCTGGACGACGGCGATCCTTTGTCATCTTGAGCGCCGCCAAGGGTCTGTCCTTTGCCAGAGAAGGGGGTGAAGCCACCTCTATTTGATTTGCCACCGCCCCTGCTTCCCCTTTTGCCCATGGTTGCGACCTTGCTCTTGTGTTTCTGCTGAGATGATGCAGATGTGACTCTGTTGTTGTTGGATGGTGGCTACTATGTGGTCTTGCCCTGCGCCTCAAGAGATCAGATCAGATGCAGCGATAGTAGAACGCTGCAAGTACGAGTGGAAGACCAAGTACAGACTCGGGGTGGTAGAATGGGCGTGGGGGGAAGTTGGTGAAAGGGGGAGGAATGGATTTACCGCTTAAACCTGTCCGAGCTCAGCAACAATGGCTTCGCACGCATACACGAGGGATGTAGGGAGGAACGAGGGAGGAGAGAGGGAGGAGTGAGGGAGGAGGTTGTGCTGCGCACTTTGCTTCTAGGGTTGGGGTCCCATGAACTCTTCGTGTGGGAACTGACAGAGATCACTCTGAATGCTCCACCTCGAAAGGAAATCCTCTCCCTTGGCTGCTTCTCTTCTCTTTTCCAACCACCCCTCTTGCTCGCCACTCGTCACCCTCTCATTTGGCCACCCTCTTCGCTTCCTTCCCCCCCCCCCTCTCTCTCTCTCTCTCTCTCACACACACACACACACACACCCTCCACCCAACACCCTTACGAAGGTTTGCCCTGGTCAGATGGGTGATGATGAGATGAAGTGTGCTTGATCATCCTGCATCCCGATGGAGTGCCCCGATTCGAGATAGGTCGGAATCCGAGATTAAGTAATCAGCTTGTCAAAAGTTGCTTCCATACTGTTCAAGTTGAGCTTCTTCCTTCCTTCCTTCCCTTCCTTCCTCCTTGCTTGCTTGCTTGCTTGCTTGCTTCCTCCCTCCCTCCCTCCCTCCCTTCCTTCTACAATAGCTTGCGTCAATCGACCACAGACACCTTTCACGCCTTTTCATCCTCGAGAAACTTGAAGATCGAAAGGAAGGATGAAGTCCAGCCGGTTGTTCAACGCCGTATCCCGGTCCCCCTCCCTTCAGTCCAGCAGATTCGGCCTCGACACTCTGACGTGGTCGACTAGAAGCGACAGCACCCTCCACCTCCTCCGGACCTCGGCTTCCATCACCACCATCGCCTCTTCATCTTCTTCTCACCATCACACCTCGCCGTTCAAGGCACCATGCTGTCCTACTTTCCCATCTCGAATCCATAGCGCTAGACGATGTTTCTCGTCCTCATCCCGCGTCTCCAACCAGTCCGAGTCGATCTCCCAATCGGTCGCAAGCCAACCCGAGTCGGCGGTGGCAGGGGCAGCGATCGAGCAAGCCTCTACAGGCGCGGCTTCCTTCCTGGAGCCTTTGATACCCGTGATCCAGAACCTCTCCGAGATCCTCCATCTCGGTGGGATGACCTACTCCCACGCAATCTCCATCGTTCTCGTCGCCTTCGCTGCCAGGGCGACGATCACCCTTCCGGTGACCCTGTGGCAGAGGGCCAGGAGCAGGAGGATGGTGGAACGAGTGTTGCCCGCATGGAACGAAATCAAGAAGACGGCACCCTACACTGTCAGGAAGAGGTGCAGGCTTGCCGGTAAATCGTACGAAGAGTACCAGATCGAACTCAAAAGCGAGGTGAGCCCCCCCAATCAATCTTCAGCCAAACGTAAGCAATTCTGCTGATTCTCAACTCCCTTCCCCTCCATGTTCCCTTACCCCATCATCCCTGGCTTTTCTCGACCTCTGCGCTTCAAACCCTCGACCTTCGAATCCTATCCCCGACCGCCAGCTCAAGGCGAGACTGTCGGAGCTGATGAAGGTCCACAACTGTTCTCCGTTGCCGACGTTTCTGGCACCACTGGCGGTCAACGTCCCCCTCTTCATCGTTCTGTCGACCGTGATCCGGTATGCCTCCCTGCCTCCTTCTCCCTTCTCGTTCGAGATCCTACCTTGGTGGGAGCCCTCACCAGAGATACAGGCTCAGTTCTCGGCAAGCGCCATGATCTTGGCCGAAAAGGGACTGGATACGGAACAGATCACAAGGCTCCAGGGGACCTTTGGAGGTCCGACGCTCTCGGACAAGGATTCGACCATGATGGGACCGATCGCGCTAGGGCTCATGACGATGACCAACGTCGAGCTGGGAGGATGGACGAGGAGGACGCTGAGCAGGTTTACCGACGTCGATTCAAGCGCCGCAGAGGGGCGCACCAACAAGGATGGTGGTGGTGCAGCGGTGACTGCGAAGGATGAATTCAAGAGCCAGGGCAAGGGGAAGGGCAAAGGCAAGGAGGTGACATCCATGGAAGGGGAGGCTGAGGAGGAGCCGGCGAGGAGTAGGATCCTAACCAACGCGCTGAGGGTGATGGCGATCGGCTTCATTCCGATCGCCAGCCAGGCTCCAGGGGTGAGTTTCTTTGACATGTTCACCCGAGAACGCCATGGGACGGAGGGAGGGAGAAGAAGGGCGGAAGAGAGAACGTTCAATATTAATCCGTGGTTTCCTCCCTCTCCTTCCTTTTTTGCATCTACTTGTGCATGGTGACCGTTTCCTTTCCTCTGTTCGAACCTTCCTAACTCCTCTTCAGGCGCTTCTCATCTACTGGCTCTCTTCTGGAGCTTTCACGCTGGGTCAGAACGTTGTATTTGCCATCTTGGATTCTCGGAGGCTTAAAGGAGGGGGGGAGGCTTCCTCTCCTAGTTGAAGCGAATCGGGTTCGGTATTTGGGATCGGGGTTGGAACCTTGGGTTTGGTAGGGGAAGGGCACCTCTCAACGCGAAACGCGCGAAAGAGGACGCGTTTCCCTTTTCGCAAGAGGTTCTCAAAAGTGACAAAGTCGATAAAAAAAGGAGTCGAAGGGCCCACAACATAACCCCTCGATCGGGTGATCCTTGATCAAAGACTTCCGAAGACGATCTCTTCTCGATGATGGACCTTGGAGAAAGCATGAGGGAACGACGCTCTGACCTCGAGGATGGCGCTTGAATCTGTCGAGCGGGTCAAGGATCTGAGCTGGGAATGACTGTGACCGCTGCGACTGCGTGAGATATGCGTGTGTGTGTGTGTGTGTGTGTGTGTGTGTGTGTGTGTGTGTGTGTGTGTGTGTGTGTGTGTGTGTGTGTGTGTGTGTTGATGTTGGCAGTGCGTGGTGACGACGGGGTGAGTGTGAGTAATGCTTCTTAGTCAGGGGAAGGAACTAGCACCATTCACCCACCTTCCTTTCTTCCTCCCTCCACTCATCCCCTTCCCACCTACCACATCACCATCTCAACCATTGATCACCCTTCTCTTGTTTTGTCACCCGGACGCTAACTCGGTTTCTCTCCCCCTCCTTGCCAAGCTCGTGGTGGCAAGAACCGGGAACCAAAGCGAGGGACAAAGGAAAGGGCACATTCGCGACCACTTGAAAAGGAGCTTGCTTCCCATGGCTAGGGCCTCGTTGCAGACCCCATCCCCTCTGCACTCTCCATGATCTCCACCTCTCTCCAAACTCGTATCTAACTCATCCTACCAACACCACCTCCTCTGGGTGGAGTCAAACCCTCTCCCCCATGCTCTCCCTTTCACACCCCACACGACTCAACTCATCGTTCTCCCTCCTCGAATCCCCTCCGTACCGACCATGTCGACCGAATTCGACGACTTTGACGACGAGTTCGACGACGACCTCTTTGACGAGTCCGCCTTGAATCAGATCGATCAGCTCGAGAGAAATCTCACCACCTCCAAATCCCATCCTCCTCCTCTTCCACCACCTCTTACCCACCAACTCACCTCATCAAAGCTCCAACCCACTCATCACAGCGACCTCTTTGATGAGCCGTGGGACGACTCGCTTCTCGCGCAACTGGACTCTAATCCGAATCCCGCCGCTTTTCGAGCCCCTCCTGATCCACCTTCGAGTTCAAAGCTCTCTTCTCCGAATGCAAAGTCCTTCACCAATGGGTCCTTGATCGACACCACTCCGTCTGGAGCTTCGAGACCTCTCTCTGCCAGGCCCCTCTTCAGGACTTCCTCGTCCTCTTCCGAAACAAGATCAGGCTGGAAGCAGAGGAACTTGTTCGGCGAGATCGTCCCCGACACTCCAAAGTGGCAATCCCAGGGTCCCTTCTCCCTTTCCTCCCAGGTCGGGGCCAGCAGCAGTTCCAACGGGATCAGAGTCGGCCCATCGAGAACAAAGCAGTGGAACAGGACCGCCTACGCCAAGAGTGGTCAAAGGCTCAAGAACGGTGGTGGCAAGGGAAAAGGCAAGTCCCGAGGAGAAAGGGGGGAAGCAGGCGAAGGTGCAGAGGAGGGGGGGGAGGACTTTGACGGTGAGCAGGATTGGGACAGCAAGAGGAAGGCAAAGTCGGAATTCCAAATCCCTCAGCCAAAACCGGAAGAGCTACCCCCACTGTTGCCGATGAAGCAGAGGATCGACCTGGAAGAGGCCAAGACCTGGATCTACCCCATCAACATGCCCTTGCGAGACTACCAGTACAACATCGTCCAGAAGGCTCTCTTCAGCAACGTCCTGGTCGCCCTACCGACCGGTCTCGGAAAGACGTTCATCGCCGCGGTGGTCATCCTCAACTTCTACAGGTGGTATCCCCAAGGAAAGATCATCTTTGTCGCCCCCACCAAGCCCCTAGTTCAACAGCAACAGAGGGCCTGCCACGGGATCTGCGGACTACCTTGGGATGCGGCGATCGAGCTGACGGGGAGCACAAAGGTGGCGATGAGGGGGGATCACTGGCAGACCAAGAGGATCTTTTACATGACGCCGCAGACGTTTTACAACGACCTCCAAAGCGAGAGCTGCGATGCTCGCGACATCGTCTGCCTCGTGGTGGACGAGGCTCACCACTCGCTCGGGAGGTACTCCTACTCCACGGTCGTCGCCCACATCATGCAGAGGAACCCCTACTTTAGGGTCCTCGCCCTCTCGGCGACACCGGGAAGCACGTCGGAGAAGGTTCAGGAGGTGATCGACAACCTCCACATCAGCAGCATCGAGCTTCGAACCGAGGACGCCCTCGACATCCGAAAGTATCTCCACAAGAAGCATGAGGAGCTCATCAAGGTCCCCCTTGGCGTCCAAGTCAACAGGATCATCGACAACTGGGCTCAGCTGATGAGGACCCACATGACCCCGCTCTCCAAGGCCGGCATACTGAGGGAGCAGAACCCGATCGCCTTGCACGACTACGCTTGCACCGCCGCCGGCTCCAACCCTCGATTCCTCCCTACGCTGAGGGAGAAACCCTACCTTCGAAACCACCTAGCCGAACTGGGAAAGATGGCAAGGTGCATGCAGTACCTGGTCGAGCAGTCGCTGACCATGTTCTACGTCAGGATCAAGGAGATGTGCACTGGGACCGACTCCAAGGGGAAGAAGGCAGCGACCAAGAGACAGAGGATGTTCTCCACCTCGAACTCGATCTTCAAGGAGGTTCTTCAGGGAATCGAGATGCTCCAGGAGAAGGACGGAAGGTTGATCCACCCAAAGATGAGCAAGCTCAAGGAGGTCATGAACGACCACTTCAACGACCATGCCGTCAGGATGATGGAGGAGGCCGAGGCCAGGGAGCTGAACGGAAGAGGGATCAACGGAGGGACTCCGATGACTCAGAGGGAG
Organism: Violaceomyces palustris; assembly: GCA_003144235.1. Taxonomy (NCBI): domain Eukaryota; kingdom Fungi; phylum Basidiomycota; class Ustilaginomycetes; order Violaceomycetales; family Violaceomycetaceae; genus Violaceomyces; species Violaceomyces palustris. The sequence continues at coordinate 3,152 of KZ819988.1, read as the reverse complement.
ACGAGAGCCATCGTCTTTTGCAGCTTCAGGGAGAATGTGACCGAGATCGTCGAGTACCTGAACTCTTGCGGTCTCAAGGCGACCCAGTTCGTCGGTCAGTCCACCGATGGGAGGGGGAACAGGGGTTTCACCCAGAAGGATCAGGAAAGGGTGAGTCGCGGGGGGGCTGTATGGCCCACCTCCCCTTCTTCACTCATCTTGACATCCTCCTGTGTGTGTGCGTGGCTCACTCTACTATCCTTCTCTCACCTTCAATGCCTCCCTCTCGCCATTCCCTCACTTTCCCAACCCCCCTCCCTTCCCTTACAAGGTCATCCAAGAGTTCAAGCAGGGAAAATTCAACATCATCGTGGCCACCTCGATCGGAGAGGAGGGTCTGGATATCGGCGAGGTTGACCTGATCGTCATCTACGAGGCGGTCAGGAACTGTGTCAGGATGGTGAGTCGCAAGCTTGTCTGTCGCGAAAGCGCAAAGAAGTTTTCAGAGAGAGGAATGAAAGTTCGAGCCAAAAGAAAAAAAAAAAAAAAGAAAAAGCAGAGGCATCTCGGAGGTAGCTGACATGAAGGAAACCGGACGCTTTTTTTTTTCTTCCCCCTTCCTCCAGCTTCAACGCGTAGGTCGAACCGGTCGAAAGAGGGATGGAAAGATCGTCGTCCTTCTCACCGAGGGAAGGGGGGAGCAGAATTGGAAGCACGCCAAGGAAGCTTACAAGTCGGTTCAGAAGGACATCAACGCAGGGATCAACGTGGAACTCTACGACGACGCCGAGAGGATGGTACCAGCTGACATCACTCCCGTCCCTCTTCTCAAGGAGGTCGACCAACCCATCTTTGAACCCGCCATGATACCCACGGCCAGGACGGCGGCGACCAAGAAGAGGAAGAAGAGGGACGACGATCCTAGAAGGAACGCTCCGGATGGAGCCATCATGGGGTTCTTCAAGGCTTCCGAGCTGAGGGCCAAGGCGAAAAGGGACAGCGGGTCTTGTTCGGGAAGGAATGGGAGTGGAGGTGGTAGGAATGCGAGTGACGAGGAGCGAGGATCTTCCTCCTCCTCCGAGGACGAGCATAGAAGAGCCAGAAGGATCCTGGCCGACGACAGCGACGACGACTCCCAAGACGAGATGCTGGCGGCTGGTCTGGACTTCAACGTCAGGAAAAAGGGAGGAGACAAGGGGCTGGGCGAAGACCAATGTGATGAACGGAGGAAGCAAAGTTCAAGATCGACCCACACCCTTCTCAAGGTTTCCCCCTCGTCGTCCTCCTATGGCGGAGGCGGTGATCTTGACGGTAGTGGCAGTAGTTTCTCCGACGTAGCCAGATCCGGTTCGATATCGAGAACGAAGGCTCCGAAAACCAAGGGGAAGAGGCTAGGAACCAGAGCTTGTGCCTCGAGGTCTTCGGATCCCCATCGGAACGGTGGTAGCATCCCTTACGTCCTGATCGGACCAGGTACCAGCCAGATGGGTGAGGAGGAGACGTTCTGCTCGTCAAAGGTGGAGGAGGTCACGAACGACTCCGACAAGGGTCTTGGACGTGTTCCTACCGGCCGCGTCAAGCTCACGGTTGGGGAGGAGGGGATGGGGTCGAATCTAGATCCAGAGTCGGTGGCGATGAGGGATGGGAACGGAGAAAAGGGGAAGGAGAGGGAGGTGGACGTTCGTCCTTCCCTCCTTTCTCCTCCTCCTCCCTCTCCCGTCGCAACGAGGAGGAGAAGACCTCATCCGATCATAGATCAACTCCTCCTGGAAGGTTTGGATCCGGACGAATGTCTTCTCGATTACGAGGACGACGACGAAGATGGAGGTGAAGCTGACCGAGGTCGGCAAGATGGAAAGGAGGATGGAGAAGAAGAAGAAGAGGTAGAGGGACCCTCCTCTCCTCTGATCCCAAGAGGTGGGAGAGGATTGAGAGGGGGGAGGAGACTTCCGAACGTGATCCCTTCCTCGCCCGTAGCTGAACAACAAGGTGGTTGGGAATCGAAGACCAGATTGACGACGACGACGACGACCAACAATTCCAACATGGCTCCTCCTCCCTCCGTCCCAAAGAGGAGGAGGAGACCGGCGATCCCGGAAGATGACGATGAAGACGAAGAAGGAAACCCTTGGGCCTTCAAGGAGAGGTCGGAACCCAACCCTCCTCCTCCAAACCCTCCGATCACCCACAACCCACCTTCGCTGGAGACCCCCACCAGAACCACCGGAAAGAGACAACGGAGGACGATCCCACCTTCCTCCGAGGTGGAGGGGAGCAAGAAGAACAAGAGGAAGAAGGGAAAGAGGAGGATAGGAAATTCCCCAACCTCCAAAGCTCTCTTCCGGTACGAGGCCGAGAGGAGCACGGACGAGGAAGTTCACGGAGAGAAGGACGAGAAGGACGAAGGGATCGACACCGATCAGGAGGACGACGAGGACAGGGCCGCCGTAGGGATGTTTGAACCCACCCAAGCTCCAAAGGGGTACGACCAATACGGAGTCTACGCTCAATCCTTACTGTGAGTCCATCTCCCTCCTCTCTTCCCAGGAAAGAAAAAAAAAAAAAAAAGTGTTCAAAAGTGGGGGTTTCAGCGAGTGTCCTTCTGAACCTCCCTTTTTAAACCATCCCCCTTTCCCCCCTCCCTCCCTCCTTCCACACACGCTTGAAAAATGACGACGAAAAAAAACCCAGATCCCAAGCAGCCCCGACCCCCTTCAGGAGACCGAACGGAACGGGAGGGAGGGGACCTTTCCCCGGCCTCGGAGGTAGGTTCGGCCTGACCACCGTCCGATCCCCTACCGGGTCGAGGTACGGGACAGGCGGCTTTCACCATCATCGCCTTCCTTCCTCCTCGACCTTGCCCCAACGACACAACCTCGGCGAGGAAGCCAGCAGCGACAGGTACTCGGAAGATTCGTTCTGCGTCAACGACGACGACGAGATCCTCTACGACAGTCAGACCTCGGGTCCATGTCCTGGAAGCAGTCAGATTTGAAGGAACCCACACACCCCAGGAGAGGGGAAGGCGGTTGGATCGAGGAGATGCGGGAATCCTTGAACCCAAGTGTAGATCACCCTTTTTTCAAAAAAAAGAAAAAGGAAATAAAAACTCTCATCCTACATCAAACATGAACAGAGACTCTCTCTCGTGCCTTCTTGGAAGAGGGGGGGGG
>KZ819987.1:0-29789 GCA_003144235.1 Violaceomyces palustris | reverse complement strand
GCCCTGCGCTTGGCGGAACGCCTGGCAGAAGGTTCTCTTGACGTTCTGCTTTCATAGAGGATCTTGAGTTCCTCTAGGATGCTGTCCAAAGGCTCCTCTTCCTCATTACCGCCTGTTGCCACACCATGGCGACCTTTTTCGACTAGTTTATCATAGATTCTCTTCCAGATAGCCTTACAGGCAAGGCTGGGCCTATGAGGAAGGCCGAGAGGTTCCCCATAATTGTTCACAAGGCGGCTCACTTCTTCCCAAGCGTCATTCTGCCTTGAGGTGGAGTAGTTTGGATCAAAGACACCCTCAGCTCTCATAGCAAGTACAAGAACTCTCTTCTCCATAGGGGTCCAGAAAGGCCTCTGGGATGGCGGACGGGACAATCGTCGACGGCTATTGGACGGCGGAGAGAGGGGAGGAGGCATGTTATCTCTCTCCTCGTCGTCATTAAAGATGGATTCATTAGGATTTGGCTGAGCTGCCCCATTTTCAAGATCAAAACCGTCCATAGGGCTTCCCCTCTCTTGGGAGAGGCCTTGAGAGAGAGGGGAGAAGAACAAATCTGACATTTGGCTCATAGTAAAGGTACGTAGTAGTGAATCGTAGGAAGAAATCAAGGTAAAGTCTGGGTGGTACGTTGACATGACGGTCTTTGATGGTGATGGCGACGAAAAACATGATCCGGCATGGTTTTAATCTATGCAATGGAGCTGTTGGGCCATGCAGGGCCTGCAGGATGACTAGAATGGGAACAAGTTCATGCTGCGAAAGCTGTTTTTACGAGTTCGATCAAGTTGAGTTGTGATGTACTCACACCAGGTTCGATCAAGTGGCGAAAGATCTCTATTGACACTCGGAACTGTAACTCGAGACTCTTGCAGACTCTTTTTGACCCCCCTTCCCCCAACCATGAAGCCCGTTTGTCAAGGGTGATAGAGCTTTGCAAAGGCTCCTCTCTCTTCGTGATCATGCAGAAGAGTGGAGATCAGAAAGCTACCATAGATTCACTCCCCCATCTTCCCACCTGTAACATGACCAATCCATGGCAGAGTTTGGTGGGGTGATGAAGAGTCTTTCAAAAAATGCAACATTGACGCAACAGAATATACTCGGTAGTATCTCTCATACTAAAGCCAATGAATGAAAAGTAAAAGGAGACTTTCTCATTCTATCATATTTATTTGCCTTTCTTAAAAAATATCAATAGTCAGGTAAAGGAGTTATTCAGAGAACTGATTATACCTCTGCAAGAGTTTAGACCTGACAAAGTATCTTTAGAAAAAGTGAAAGTTGATGAAACTTCAGAGAAAGCTTCAGGACCACATTGCAGATTCTCTTAAGGTGAGAATATTCTGCAGACTGCTTTTCCAGAATTTTTACTAAGGCTTTGAGAAAAGTTGGCAAAGTTGGCCAGAAGAGATTATCTTACCCTACATGGCTATAGGGGAGATGTGTGTGCATGTTGAGATCTGATGATTTATTCTTTTCTGTAAGATCTCTAACTTGAAAAAATCATTTTTAAACTTGAAAATGTTCTGTGCAAGAGTTTGGTTGTCTTTTTGTTCTTGTTTTCTGCTGGGCTAGATAATGTAGCTACTCAAATTCCTATCCCTGTCAACCTTTACCGTCAGGTGATCAGGACGGTGTAGTTCCCATGTTCCCCTCATATGATATACTGACTTATGATCTAGGATGGATGACTTCTGATCTGACCTCTGGATCTCTGAGGTCAAGCAGTTGACATGGCATAGAACCCTTCTCTTCCCTCCATCCACTCACTCCTAAACTCCAGCAGCTCTTTTCTGGAATCCATGAGATCAGGCTGGTGAAATTCTCTGAGGACACAGGATGGGGACCAAGATGAGAAGAGATCCAGCTCTTACACTCTTCCTCTTCAAACCAGAGAGAACGAAAGGAGAGGAAAGGACGAGAGCACACAGGAGGCCCACGAACATCTCTCCATCAAGCTTGACATTCAGCTACGTTCATCCACGAGATCACACTTGACTGAAGGAGAAGCATGGATTCGCTTCCTCTCAGCTTGTTTGAGGTAGTGCTGGTCAAGATGCGTTAGCAAAGGCCTCCTCCTTTCGCCGTCACTTCAAACGTTAAGGCTCATGGGTCCACCGACCTCGCCGCCGCCAAAGGACGCCAACCTTTGTCAACTTGGGGGAAAATGAAAAAGAACGACGTCCGATGACTCTTGCGGGCGGAGAAGCGTACTCCGTTCCCACCTCAACGAAGCTCGTGAGTTTGCTGAAGGGTGATGGTGCAAGGCGAAGGCTGAAATGCTCGGCATCGATTTGTCTTCTGTCCTCTCCATGGTCGAAAAACGTCGCACTCGGGACTCTGACCGCTTGCTTTGGGGTTGTTGAGCGCATTGGTGCCGACGATGTGGTAGGTCTCTTGGCTGGAGATGGAAGCGGCAAAGGTCGGCGGGGACAAAAGCTGAAGGGTAGAGAGGACGATGAAGAGATGTCTGGAGGGGAATATCTACTGGGTGTTCAAAGTAACCCTCCAATCCTTCCCGCATTCACTCTCGTCCAGATGGGAGGAAAGGAAAAACCCACTTGGTGCAGGAGAGGAAAACGGATCCCTCTTCCTCAGACTCCCGACGAAGCTCTCTTCCGTCGTCTCTAAACCGGCACGTTGTCTGGAGGAAACAGGGGGGGCAAAGCGCCGATCCAATCGTCTTTATTCGGGTCATGTTTCTTTCTGAAGATCTTTCTCTCCCTTGACAATAGGGGTGGGGGGATGGCCGGACTTGGACGGAGAACTTGGAAGGGAAACAAAAGAATAGCAAACGGGAACAAGGAGGAAGGTAAGATCTCGATCCGACGGTCCAAGCCTGTCCCAGAGAGATCGATGGAGGAACGAGATGGCTTCACTCCTTCGAAGCTTGCTAGGCGGCCATTTCTGACACTTGGGAAACAGGTGCGCACCAGGGACGGCAAAGTCCATCTCTAAACCCTGCCCTCGATTCTCTTCACAGAGAACCCAGCTCGCAACATTCTTGAGAAAAGTTTTGGCAACATCCGCTGGACGAAGGAAGGGGTTGGGGTTCAGAGGGGGTCCTTGTCGTTGAAGACGGCGCCGAATCCGTCGTTGATACCGACTTGTTCCCGGGCAAGGAGAGACCACCTCTCTTTCTCCTGCTCGGTGTGGAAGTTGGCTCGCAATCGGTGGAAGCCTCACCTCTTGGTCAAAGTGGTAAAAGGCTCTGCCGGTGTGGCGTGGGTCCTCTTCCAGCACTTGACGGCCCCAACTGCAGCCCAAGTGGAAAGGACGCCAAAGGACGACCTGGAGCGAACTCGTGTGACGAAGGCACTGCCCCTTGGTGAAACCGACTGACGAGCGTGGTGAACTCGGTGACGAGTTGGGGCCGATGACGAACCAGAAGAGGCAGATGGCCCATCCCGCCTTGCGGCCCACCGCGACCAGCAGAGTGGACAGATGGATGGAAAAGTATTCAGTTGCATTTTGGGCAGTTGCCGAGGCCGACGAAGACCCCTCCTACAAGGCCGATGACCAAACCAACCGTTGCGGCGATGGCTGCGATGGGCGGCTCGTTCTCGGGGGGTGGCTCGTTGACGATGACACCATCGGTAGACTTGACGACAGTAAAGCCACGCTTCTCGTCCACGGTGGGGCCAGTTGGGCTGTCGGGCGATGGGTCGAAGCCGCTGGGGAAACGTGAGCTCAGAAGCGGAGCCGTGTCTCGCTTTGGTTCGACTGGCATGAGGAAGGCAGAGTCCAGAGAAAGAAGCGATGTATCCAGCTGGATTGTGCCTGAGATTTGGGATCGACTTGCTTGCCTTTGTACGGGTAGTAGACAGTAAACCGGGACCGATGCCAAGCTCAAGTTACGTGCACGGAGATGGTGCCGTGCCTACTGCACAGCTTGTCGAAAGGAGAGAGGGGGAACCTTGAAAGCAGAGATTCGGAAGATGGCAGGGTCGAGCGAGAGCGTTGGGACTTTTTCTACGGTGGAAGAGGTGAGGAGGGAGAGGCAAGAAGGTGATGGTGGTAGGATGGTGATGGTGATGATGATGATGAGGAGGAGGAGGAGGAGGAGGAGGAGGAAGAGGTAAAGGAGGAGGTAAGTGTCGATGGTGGGTGGGTATAAGTAAAGAGTGAGGAGGAGTCGCCCTTGGTCCTGATGGGTTCCGCCTAGTTTGACGGATTGATTCATGCTGATTAGCTTCCTTTCTTGGTGCGATTTCTTTTTTCATTCGACCACACGGTCGTCGTCTTCGGCTCGCCCCCCCTCCATCCAGACTGACCACTTGACTCTCTCCAACGCTGTGAAGGAGCAAGTGATGGAGAGGAGGTTTGGCCATGATCCCAACGCTGTTGTTTTCACCAAGGCTGGCGCCACAGATCGAGAAAGATGAGATGAGTCCGCAAGACCCAGGGAGCAGAAGTGCCAAATCGAGCGGATCTACCGGCGGCTCCCCTGCGGTTCCGCCGGATGAAGATGGCGAGCCCTTTTTGTTTGTCCCTTCCGTCCACAAGCCGACGGCCCTTGCCTTCTCTTCAGATAAATTGCTTTTTGCATTGGGCATCTGGCGCTGAACAGCTTCGTTCTTCGGATCCCATGCTAACGGTCTGGTGGATTTCATGGCAAAGGTCGCGTGGATTCTCATCCGCTGTCTCTCTCTCCCTCTCCCCCTCTCCCCCTCTCTTTCAATCCCACGACTGAGAAAAGGCATCCATCACACCACCCTCTGTGATCAAGGTTGGACGCTCTCCATCTCTCCAGGTCTTGGAAGGGGGAACATTCAACCTGCGGGAGACTCTGTCCTGCCGTGTGTGCCGAAAAACATGTTCACGATCATGATACTTACTTTACTTCTCTCTTTTCTTACTTTACCATACTCCACTCCTCGCAAGGTAGATTTGATGCGATGGGAGGAGTGATGGCAGTGTCAAGGTACGATCCGACCACCCATCCATGACGGCTAGCAAAGGCGAGATTCTACAATGGATTCCCTTTTCTCTTCCTCTTCGTGCGAGACATAAAAGTACAAGTTCGTGCGGACTTTGACATGATGATGGATGGCTTTTGGGGGGGGGGGAGGGGGATTTGTCGAGGGGAGGAGAGATTCATGGCAGGATGGCATCCTCTTCAGCTTTCATGGTTTCCCTTTGCTGGCTCAAAAAGGAAAAGGGGGTAAAAATGACATCAATGGGCAGTTGAAGGTTGGCAAGGTTGGATTCGAAAGATAAGAAAAGGAATGGACGACGAGGAAAGCGAAATTGTGGCGGACGGCACAAAGGTTCAGGTGAAGTTGGTCTCGACCTTGAGGTTGTCGTCCACCTTGTCGCCGTTGCTGCTCGACGCTTCCTCACTAGCCGCCCTCTTCTGGCGTACGCCTCCGGCCAAAGGGTTGAGGTTCCCCTCGGCCATGACCGTGTCGTGAGCCCTGGCGGCGACAATCTTTGCAAACTCCCTCTGCTGACGTGGAGCCAGGCCCTTGATCTCGAAGAGCGTGTCCATGTCTTCTAGAACCACGCCCTGTGATCGGCGGAGAGTGAGCATAGGAGTCGGTGTAGGGGAGGGGGGGAAAAAAGGTTAGACGCCACCTGATAACCCACTTTGCGATATTGCATTCTCCTCCTCTCTCTTTCTATCTCCACAGCCTTGCTCACCTTTGTCTCCGGGACGAAGAGGAGGGTGAAGATGAAGGAGAAGGTGGTGCAGACAGCGAAGAAGATGAAGGTGAACGACTTGATGCTGACGACCATGTAGGGGAGGCTGTAGACGATCATGAACTGCGCCGAATCGACATGCATTCGTCGTTCGTGTGTGTGTTTGGAGTGCAGAAGGTAGAGGTGGATGGATGCGTCCCTTGTCAGCGCCGTCGACCCTTACCCACATTTTCAATCCATCAAACGCATTCCTTCGCGTCCACTCACCTGGGCGAGCCACTGCATGCAGGTCGTCATGGTCATGCAGAGCATTCGGATCTGGTTGGGGAAAACCTCGGCGCAGAACATGAAGGGGATCCCGTTCCACGAGTAGGCGTAGTGGAAAGTGTACCAGTAGACAGCGACGAGTCCCATGATGGCTCCGGCATCCTTCGGAGGAGGGTGGTCGAACGTGTCCGCCACGTGTGTGTAGATGCCCAGGTAGTACATGCCAAGCGCCGCTCCAATGGAGCCGAAGAGTAGCGCCTTCCTCCTCCCCGCCGTGTCGACGAAGAAGGTCATGAAGACCAGCGTGACCAGCGCCTTTTCCAATCCGTAGACTCCCGTCGCGAGCAGGGAAACCGAAGTCCCGGTGAAGCCGATGTTTTGGATCAAGGTGCTGGACTGTCGGTTGGAAAAGTGAAAGCAGAGCAAGGTAGAAAGGTTGCGATCACGAGAGACCCGTTGAAGTCGTAAAAGCGAGTCAGGTCGAGGTCTTCGGTTGGAGGGTTTTAAAAAGACAGATCGCATGGGGTGGGGAAAGGGGGGGGGGGGGGGGCTTGAAACTCACATAGTAGTTGAGGGCGTTGATTCCCGAGAGGTTTTGGAGGAGCATCATGGCCAAACCGAGACCAAGGCGGTTGCGGTTGAGAGGGCCGACGGATTGTTTGAGCTTTTCGACAAAGGATGCCTCGACGCCGTTGACACGCTCCGAGTCGATCTGCTCCTTGATCTGCTCGATCTCGAAGCGAATGTAAGGGTGGTCCTGCGGGAGCTTTCGAAGGTAGCAGAGGTTGCTGATGGCCTCTTCTTCCCTACCTTTGGACATGAGCCACCTGGGAGCCTCGGGCTGGAAGAACATGAGGATTCCGAGCAGAGATCCCGGGACGAGCTGGAAAGCGACCGGGATCCTCCACTGGGCGTTCGAGGTGGCGGAGATGTTCTCGTTGACGCCGTAGTTGACCCAGAAGCCGATGACCGAGAAGGCCTGGTAGACGGTCTCCAGGAGGCCGACCATCTTTCCTCGAACGGCTGGGGGCGAATTCATAGCGACGTAAGCCGGACCGAGGAGGTAGGCGTTGCCGACCGCCAGTCCGGTGAGGGCGCGGCCACCGTAGATGAGGCCGAGCGAGCCGGTGCTGACGGTCTGGAGGATGGAGCCGAGGCAGAAGAGGAAGGAGGCGAGAAAAAAGCAAGGCTTGATGCCGAACCTCTCAACGAGAGGGTAGGTGCTCAGGGTGCCGAAGAAACAGCCAGCCTGGAAGGTCGAGACGATCTGGCTGGTGAGGGCAGCTAGCTTCTTGGCACCCTCAGCGTCGGTCAGGCCAAAGGTGTGCTTGAAGGCCGGCAGCTTCAACGTCGATCCGATAAACGCGCCGTCGTACCCGAACATAGCGGCCGACATGCCTGCCGAGAGCATCATGAGCCAGATCCTGATGTTGTAGACCTCCTCTGGCGCCGGGTAAGGCGATGTGTCCTCGACCCTTGAGAACTTTGTTCGGAACTTCATCTCTTGTCAGACGGGCGAGGAGGAGGGTGGTGCTGGTGGAAGCAGTACTTGTGAGTTGATAATTTTCCGCGTGTGAGTGCGAGTATCAGGGAAGAATGATGGAATGGATTGCTCCAGTTATGAGCGAAGAACAGGGCTAGGAGAGGTATGGAAGGGTGGGTGATTGTCGATCGTCAGGTGTGGAAGGAAGGTCAAGATATCCAACCGAGGGATGGGGAGGGTGGAGGTGGTAGAAAAGAATCGGATGGTATGATGAGTGCCCTTTTTGTAGATAGGATGTTCTCTCCCGGCTTTGTGTTTGGATATGATTGTTCAGTGCAATCGCACCTCGCCCATCCTTCCGAGAGGGAGAGAGGATGAAATTGAGATGTCTTGCGGGGGAGGTCCTGCTGAACTTGGCAGAGTGGGAGAGAACAGAAGCGGGAGATGTTAGAGAAGCCGGAAAGAAGGAGAAGGTGAAGCTAGGAGGCTATGAGTGTGAAGGCGAAGAGATGACTCGTGGGGTTAGGGGGGGAAAGTCGGTGGGGGGTTGGGGGGCCCCACATGGTCCAAAGGCGGGGATTATCATCAAAAGATCAATGATGAAAAATAAGGTAAAAAAAAACTAAATAGAAAGAAAGAAAGGAAAGAAGGAAGTAGGAAGGCAGGAAGATAGGGAAGATGGAAGATGTGGATGCTGCGACTCCAGATTCAAGGGGAGGGAGGAGAAGCGAGTGCGGGCGGGCGAGCTCGGAAAAGGGAGGATCAGTGGACGAGGATTCCTCTTCCGCTAATCGAAAGAAACGAGTAGGAAAGGAGAGGAAAAGAGGGTAAAGAGGAGAGGGAAAAGGGAAGGAAAGAGAGGAAGTGGAAAGGCAAAGAATTCAACGCCATCATCCACCGCCGACCCGAGGTTACCGATTGCTGTTTCGGCCCCGCTCGGTTGAGATCGGCTTGAGGACCGAGCCCGCAGCCGACCCGCATGGTATGTTTAATCCCACTTTGTAAGCAGGCCCCATCATTATGATACCATTACCAATACTCACCTGCGATTTCGCCACGGCTCGGTATGTATCCTCGGACCTTGAGCCCGAATCGGCTCTTCCAGCCGAGGGTGCTGGCGGATAAAAATTCACTATACCGGTGGGGGCCAGGGGTTGGGAACAAGGGGGGCAAGCAAAAAGAGTGATGAACACTGGTCAGGATTTCCTCCATTCAGGCTGGCATACCACGGTCCGAACCGCGATTCATGGGCAATGGTCGGGGTCGGTCAGCATCTTCTCGGATCCTTATCCTACCGTGTGCGTATTGTTTGTACTGTGCGCTGCTGGCTACCCGATCCGCTTTCTAGGGGTTGGGCAGGAGGAAGGAGTGGACCGGCAATCAAGAACCGTCTTGCTACCTCTCCTCTCCCCGTGAGCATTCTTTCTGCCTTCCCTCTACACCGAAGGTGTGAAGACTACAAAAGAGACAAGCCTCTTCCACGCCTGCTCATCGCTCTGAACCGCAACAACTTCCCTTATCAACCCTCCACCACCTCATATTCACCCAACCTCCACCCACTCTCTCTCTTCCCAATCACCCACGCATAGCCTGTCCGCAGAACGGTAGCTTCCGATCCAAGCAACTAGAGGCCAGGTTCAACAGATATCAACGTCCATCCAAGATGGCACCAACAGCTTCCTCCATTAGCCCTGCTCCCATCCGCCCCTCCTCCTCCTCCAACCCGAGACCTTGCCAGGAGTCAAAGACACTCGGTCGCGGAATCTACGTCCCCGTACTCACCTTCTTCAACCAGGACGAGTCGCTTGACCTGGTCACGTTCGAACAGCACGTCGCCTACGTCGCCTCGAGCGGAGTGGCTGGAATCGTCGTACTCGGTTCCACGGGAGAGGCCGTCTCCCTCTCGGAGCAGGAGAGAAGTACAGTGAGTGGAACGTCCTCTCTTCTTTCACTTCCTCTCCTTCTACTCTCCCTCGCTCCCTCTCCTCCTATGCTTCTCTCTCTGTCCGTCATCCAAATCCTCTGGCGTTCCTCTTTCGCTCACCTTTTCTCTTTCTTCCCTGTACTCTCTGTTCAGCTGATCCAAAGATGCAGGAAGGCGATGGATGACGCTGGACAGACCTCGATGCCTCTCATCTCTGGAGCCGGAGGCCACTCGGTGCTCATGGCAAAGTCCTCTCTGAAGGCGGCACACGAGGCAGGTGCCTCTCACGCCTTGGTCTTGCCATCGTCCTACTACCCCAACCAACTCGGCCCCGTTGGAGCGCTAGAGTTCTACAGGTCGATCGCGGACGACTCGCCGCTCCCGATCCTCATCTACTCGTACCCTGGCGTCAGCAGCGGAATCAACCTGAGCTCGGAAGTCATCAGGACCCTCTCGGAGCACCCCAACATCAGGGGGGTCAAGCACACGGATCATGACATTGGAAAGATGGCCAGGAACTGCGCGCTAAACAGGGCATCATCTTCCACTACCGCCACGACGGACGCCAGCGAGGCCTTCTTTGTGCTCGGTGGTGCCTCCGACTACCTGACGGGAGCACTGGCAGTGGGTGCGCATGGGACCATCACGGGCATGGGCAATATGGCACCCCGATCGGTGGTCGAGATCCAACGCCTCTGGGACTCGGCGAAGTACGCAGAGGCGCTCAAGCTGCAACACGTCGTCTCGCTGGCTGAGTGGGAGTTGGGCAAGGGGGGCGTGCCCATCCACAAGGTGAGTTCCTGCAACGTTCCCAAGCAAAGATCGAGTCCTGAAGCCAGTCCCGAATGAGTGCCTCGTGACTTGACTGATCACGAAACCGAGCATGGATGTCTCTTTCTCCCTCCGCTTTCCCGCCGCCCTTGCTTCATTTTCTTGTTCGCCAGGCCATCGTGGATAAGGCGAGAGGTTACGGCGGCAACCCGAGGAGCCCACTCCAGCCAAGCAGCGAATCGACGATCCAAGAGGCCTGGAAGGGCTTTTCGCAACTGATCAAGCTGGAAAAGTCTCTCGAGTCGGTTGCATTCTGATAGCTGCATCCTCTCTCTCTCTCTCTCTCTCTCTTCTCTCTTCCTTGGATAGGTTCAGGATACGCTTCTCCTCCTTTGCCCTTTCCTACCCCTTCCCACCATAAAAAGACCCCCCTTGACTGATGGGGAACATGATAGACCAATCGAAAATTCTGCTGGAAGGTAGCGAGAGAGAGAGAGAGAGAGAACGTATATGTGTGTGTCAGTATGCATGCATACATGCGCGTGCGTTTTGATGGTGGTGCATGTAGTGACAACTTCCGAACTAAGTTGTCGATAGGGACAAGTGACACGATAGTATCGAGCGGTTGTTTTAGGGTTATTGCGATCTCGTCAGAGACCAAGAAGAGGAGGAAGAAGAAGGGGGCGATCACGAGGACGATGAACATGGATAGAAAGAGTCAGAGTGGTCGTGAATTTGGTGTGGTTGCTTGCGCCCTGAATGAACTGTCACGTGCCAAGGCTTTAAGGTGGATAGAAGCGGTGTGCTTGGTGGTGGTGGTGGAGGTGGCAGTGGTGGTAGTGATGGTCTTCGTCGTCATCTTCTTCTCCTTCTTCCCCTTCTCCTCCTCCTTCTCCTTCCTGCTCATCAAAGTTACCTCCTCCTCATCAACAGGCACATGGCCATGACCCGTTATCCACCGATCGGTTGGCAGACATGAACCAGTACCTCTCCCAGCCCAACCAACAACACCACCACCACCACCACCACCAGCTCGTTCCAGCCAAAAGGCCGGCGGAAAGCACTTTGACTTCACAGGATCCCGCAAGGTCGAGCTCCGGAGCCATTAGCACAAAGCGTTCCCACGTCGCTTGCCTCAGGTGCAGGTCACAAAAGCTCAAGTGCGATGGCACCTTCCCCTGCTCCAGGTGCGTAAAGTTCAAGCTGGTCTGCAAGGAGCCCATCTCGCACAGGGCGATATCAGCCGCCGCCGCCACCCCCTCCTACGTCCAGCATGACCGCCACCTCAACCGTACTCACCATCCTATCGTCGATAACCTTTACAGCGCCGCCCCTGCGCCACCGCAATTCACCAACCACCACCACCACCACCATCCCCATCAACATGATCCCAATCATCCTCAGCAACAACTGCAGCAGCAGCATCACCAGCATGTACAGATGCAAGGGCATCTCACCGACCTCGTAGAGCGACTCAGCTCGACTGTCTCCAAGCTGGTGCGTAGGATGGATCAACTCGAGCATCGATCCGTCAACCCATCATCATCATCGAAATCATCATCACCATCCCAACGCACCTCCCGTCGTTCGGATCCTCGACCTCCTCCTACCTCTGATCCTTGGACAGGCTCCGACGACGACGACGATGACGAGTCGACATCCAACCGACAACCCCAGAGCGACCCCTCCGACCGCCTTACCTCTCATACCTCGCAGAAGCTGGCAAACCAGAGAAGCGGCGGCGCGGACCCGGTCAGAGTGGCGGCCCCCTTCAGCGACGTCGTCTTTGACAGCTCGGCCTGTGAGAACCGTCAGATCACCAGGGCAAACACTCCCGACTCTGCCGAGCAGTCGTTCACATTTGACAAGCAATCAAGACCGGATCCTTCACATTCCGATGTTGATCGCCTTCAAGTCGCAACGGGCACGTCGCCCGCTGCGATGGGAGAGGACCGTGTATGCCAACGCCGAGCCGACCACGAGGCAAGTAGAGTGGCTGCTGATGGTTGCAGCCCGAGAAGTTCGCAAAGTGTCGGCATACCTGCCTTTTCTCCTCGGTCCCAGCTTGGCAACAGCTCGAGAGGCAGAGGCTCGGCCGTCCCCTCGATCCTGAGATGGAGCTATGCCGACCCGGTGGGAGAGGGGATCGTGAGCATGGCCAGGGCCCAGTACCTGTTGGAGTTGTGAGTCTGCTGCCGCCTCGCAATGGATTGTCGATGGGAGCCACTGACCAACCATGCCCACCCGACCCACTCTATCTTTCTCCTTTGTCAGCTTTCTTCGCAACTGCCACGTCTTCTTGCCCTTGCTCGCCACGCAACCTGCACCTAAAGCCGAGACGCTGAGAAAGACTGACCCATTCCTGCTCAGTGCCATCTTAGCCATAGCCTCGGGATTCTGCTTCGGCACTGAGACGAGTGGGGCAGGCAGCGAGATCGAGGCCGAGAGGCTCTGCGAGCTCGCCGAGGCTCAGCTTGCGACGACCCTGATCCGAACCAGGTACCGTCTCGGCGACGTCCAGGCCGTGGTCCTCCTCCACGCCTGGGGACTCCGTCCTGGAGGTGGTAGCGCAGACACCTGGATCCTCTCTGGACACGCCTTCCGACTCGCCAAGAGACTCTCGATCGACAAGACTGTCTGGCCTAACGGCGAGCAAAATCGACCCAGCGCAGCGAGGAGAACCTGGCTCTTGCTTTGCGCATCGGATTGCTTGTGAGTCCATCAGGAGATCAGGGATAGAGAGAGCGAGCCTAAGAGAGAGAGTGCGGAGAGGTGGAGATACTAGTTCGATCTGTCTGATCGAGGTCGTGAACTGACGAAGAAAGAATACCTCTTTCATGCCTTTGTGGCCATCCCTCGTCCGGACCTTTAAATGAAAAATGAAATTGAAATCAACAGTCCATCCCTGGGCTTCGGAAGGCCCGCTTCGCCGAAAGAGAATCTTGACGCCTGCGCCAATGTTATCGCCTCTCTTCGTGAGGACCTCTTCGTTCACGGAAAGGATCTCGGGATGGACACCTTCGTCGCCGCACAAGCAGAGCTCGCCCAGGTCTCTCGCCAGCTCCTTGACTGGGTCAACGAGGCGACCTCCTACTTTGGCTCGCCCTCCCCTCGAAACCCGTCAGGTAGCGGTCACACAAACAGTTGGAGAGACCGAACCGTGATCTGGGAAAAGTACAAGCACATCAACGGTCAACTCGAGATTTGCCACGATCGATGGGACTCGCCCTTGATGAAGGATCCCGCCCAACGCAAGTGTGCGGCTCTTTACAGGTGGCACGTCCGCCTTTGCCTTCCCATGTTGGCTCTGCGACTGAGCCAGGTCGCCTTTCAGATGAGCGTGGAGGAAGAGGCTTCGAAGCAGGACTTGGCCAACAACAGGCAGCAGCCTGGTCCCCGACTTGGCTCAACCACCTTGGCGGCCGAAGCTGCCGCTTCTAAAGATAGGATCGCCAGCGAAGAGGACAGGAAGGATGGCAGTAGCCCTGGCACGGGCGATGATAGTGGCTCTCGGCTATCGAGCGCCTACGAAAAGTTCCATCGGTCTTACAGGAGGGCAGCCGCCGAAGCTTCCGAGGCCATCATCCACCTTCACGACTCGGACCACGGCGCTCTGACCTTTGTCCCAGACTACCTGATCACAGCTCTGGCTCAGGCCGCCATAGCTTTTATAGGCTTGGCTGAGGCTGAGCCGACCGACGGCCTCGAGCACGATCACTGTCGCACGTCGGTCAAGAGGAACGTTGGATTGGCCCTATCAAGCCTCGAAAAAATGAACGTTGGTCGGACGGGATTGGCCAAGTTCCTGTCGGTCAAGGTCAGGGAGGCGGCCAAGAAGGCAGCGGTCGTGGCGATGGAAGACCTTGACGAGCCGGAGTGGGACGGATCCACCACTGTGGCGACCAGCCACCAAGCGCCGTTCGAAACCAGCTCCGCACATGCGGAAGCGGTTGGAACTTTGAGCCTGATGGCCACCGGGGTGGGGAGTTCCGGGCTGGCAGACCAAGACGCTCGTACGAATCCGTCAAGCTCGTCCTATCGTCAAGACGCGGCTGTCGCAAACAGGCACCATGCGAGCGGTGATACTGCCACTGAAAGAGGAGCGGTACTCTCGATCGATGGTCGCAATCATCGAGCTCGCTTCGAAGAGGACGCGAGTCGGCAGTTTCCACCCCATCCGGAAAGCCATCAACAAGGCCAGGCGAGCGGCGCTGGTACTTGGGCCTCGGCGTCGACGTCAACTGGCAGTCTCCCAAGGCCCGATCGAACCGAAAACGAGAGGGTGTGGTTCGACGAGCTCCTCGACAGGCCCCGGAGCGAGTTCGGAGGCAGCGATGTGACGCTGAGCAACTGGGACTGGTCTAAGGCCGACGAGCTGGACAAGTTTTGGGAGTCCCAGGACCCCCTCAGATTCCTCTTTGGAGCTCAAGGGACCGATAGCCTCGAAGTGGTTGGGAACGGGATCAGCGTGGGCGGAGGCGGAGGAGGAGGAGGAGTTGTCTACGAGGGGATTGGTGGCAACAGTGGTGGGGGCGGTGACCGGAGCGGTGGGTATGGAGCTGACGGCCCTCCTCCTCAACAACATCATCATCAGCATCACGCTCCCCAGAACTTTTGGGACGCTTGAAAAAGAGAGGGTGAGGGAAACCGACGTGGGAGGGGTTTGACGGAATTTCCTTTTGGACTGCTTGATGGATGCGCATACCCTCAGACTTAATGCTTCTTAATCTCCTGTCATCATCTCATGGATATCAAGTGAATCGATCCCGACATGTACTCTTTTTTTGTTTTTATTTTTTGCTTTCCACCCCTTCCTCTGCCACATCTTCCTTTCTTGATACCAACATGGAATGGAATGCACCGTCCGTTCTCAAAGCCACCTGCCCTCTTCCTTCCTCCAACACGGAGGGGCTCGGGTTGCTATCCGTTCGGTGAGTCCAGGGATTGTGTCGGGACGGGGTTGAGGTGGGAGGAAACGGGATTGGCATGCTTCGGTGTGATTGCCGTCTTCGAATAAGTAAAGGAACAAAAATAAAAAATCACGAACATGAACATGAACATGAACTCGAACACGAGCAACCCGTTGGTGCAGCTGATTTCCTTACCCCGCCTCGCATGATCAGGTGAGCTTGGGCCGAGGTTGGAAATCCTCGCACGTTCAAGAGAGGCAAATCGTTTCTCGGTCATCCGTCCGGATTGGGGGGGGGACGAACAGGAACGGCTTTCCGTCCGAGATTGGGCAAAGACCTCACCTCGCCTTTCCAGTTTCTCTTCCTCCAAGCACCCGCGACCAATACTTCGGGACGGCTTTCTGCAGAATAGATAGATAGACTGGAATGTACCAAGTCGACGAGGTCAGTTGGTGGCTTCACCCTTCATCCTCATCATCAAACCTACGGCGTCTCGAACAACCACCCGCAACCAACCCCCTTCCCCCCTCCCCCCCCTCTCTTTCCTCATCGAACCGTGGATCAAGATCATATGGCTTCCCACATCCAAGAGCTATTCGACCTGCTCAAGGCTCAAGGCGACGGAGCCTACATTGGAGAGTCGATTTCTCAGCTCGAACACAGCTTGCAAGCTGCTCACTTTGCAGAGGAGCAAGGCTCGGATCCGGACACGATCATCGCCGCCCTGCTACACGACGTGGGACAATTCCTTCCCATGAACCACCAGCTGCTCCAAACCGCCGCCGCCGCCGCCAAGACTAAGCAGGCGCTCTCGCGGGAGGCGTTCGAAGAGATGCCGGACGAAAAGGGAGAGTCGGTCGGGAGGATGGGGCACGACGTGATCGGAGAGAGCTACCTCCGTTCCAAAGGTTGGCCTCCGAGCGTCTACAAGCTGGTCGGGGCTCACGTCCAGGCCAAGAGGTACCTTTCCAGGGAAGCAGAGTACCAATCGAAGCTCTCCGAAGCCTCCAAGGCCTCGCTCAGGCACCAGGGAGGACCCATGAACGAGGGGGAGGCCCAAGAGTTCAGCGAGGATCCACTCTGGGAGAAAAAGATCCTCCTGAGGATCTGCGACGATCGATCCAAGGTCGTCGGTCTCAAGACCAAACGGTTGGATGAGTACCGGCAGATGGCCCTCAGCGTGTGGCAGTCTCACCAGCGTGGGCAGGGAGTGGTAGTTGGAGGGGAGAAGGCTTGATGGTCCCAGAGATGAGTAGAGGAAGAGAAACAGAGTAAGGGGGAGATGCGAGCTATTTTTTCCTTGTTTTATCGGGTCCCTTCACCTTTGCTTTTTTCTTGCTTTTTAGTCTTACATTGTTTGCGCGCCATGGAACCAACATAGACACCATGCAGGCAGTCCAGCTTTTTATTCATTACCTTCTATGTCAAAGGTTATTCTAGAGGGTGTTTACAAAGAGTTCCATGGTTCTCCGATGTTTCTTTTTCGTTAGAGCAAGGGAGGAGGGAGGAAGAGATGGAGGAGGATGCTATTCACTCAACCTTGAGGCTTAGCTCGTTCTCGCACAAAACCTTCAAACTTGATCAAGAGTTTTCTGTATTCTTTCACAGAGACGAAGCAAGAATGGGAACCAGAAAGATTTAGATTCGAGAAGAATTGGACGATGGAGAGGGGATTTCCTTTTGTTTTTCGGACTGCCCATCCCTTGTACAGACCCTCAAACGACCGTCGATGTTCTACCTGTCACATGGGGGTTCTCCGACAGTTGGAGTCTAGAATGGACTTCTGCTCCGGCCATCGGGCTACCGAACCCGTACCTCTTGGCACCTTCAGAGTAATCCTCACCTTGGACCCTCTCAAAGGTTGGTGGCCACTCCTTCCTCCTCTTCTCGTAGTAGGCTTCCCTCCGGTCCCCACCATCCGAGAAGGCGTTGAAAGTCGCGTAGATGGCCGCCCGGGGCCGGTCCGACCTGTTAGGTCCGCTCCTGTGGGCGAGGAAGGATCCAAAGACGAGAACATCCCCCGAAGAGAGCGGTACCGGAGTCCAAGTCTGGCTTTCCTCCCACGACTTTTCTATGCAGTTGTTGTCATCGATGGGCACTTTCATCTTGTGGCTTGAGACGACGACTTCAAGGCAGCCGTTCTCCAGGTTGGCAGGGTCTACGGCAATGTTGACGGTCAGGTGTTTTAGAGCCCCGGCGTGTTGGTAAGCGGGGGCGTCAATGTGGGCATCGAAACCTCCGCCGCCGTTGGCCTCCTTGTAGTTGATCTTCTCCTTGAAGAGCACCATCTCTTCGCCTTGGATGACCTCCAGGAGACCCCTCAACCTCGTCCCCCTGAAGAGGCTCTTGAAACCTTCGTGGTAATCGACAAACTTCTCGGTCCTGCAGAGGCCCATCTTGCCATCCGACTTTAGCTCCAGGTAGGGCATCCACTTTCCAGCAACGTTTGGCCAGTTCTGAACCTCCCTGGACCAATCCACGATCGATCGCTTGGCCTCCTCTGGAAAGAGGTCCCTGAAGATGAGGAAGCCATCCCTGGAAAAGTCTTGGAGCTGCTCGTCGCTCAACCTGTACTCTTGGTCCCAGATAGGCTTCGATTCAGGCATGGCTGGGTCGTTCTCGAGGCGGTTATGTGGCTTTCTTCCAGTGGACTCCTCGCACAGAAGCAAGGTTGAATCGGTTTCGGGGATCGAATTGAATCGAGTGGGAGAGGGGAAAGTGAGTCGGTCAAGATGGGGCTTTGACCCGTCTCTCTGGGTAGGCAAGTTGCGTGGTCACTTGTATAAGTATGTGAGTCCTCCCAATAGGGCCAAGAAGTGAGAGCTATCGGTCAGGATGCCAACGCTCCGGTTACCGAGAGGGGAAGAGAGAGAGAAGGCCATTGTGGATGGTTGAATCGATGTTTGGAGGAGCAAGGTGGTTTGCCACGGTTGAGAGTGGGAGAGGTGGGAGGGGATTCCACGGATGGAAAGCCGTCCCGAGTTCGTCGATGCCACCATGCTTCTTCGGTCTTCTCGCCGCATGACGGATGGACCATGGTCTTCCATCCGACGAGGCTTCCTCTTCCGACCCCTCCTTCTCTCATCTTTGCCTCGATCCCTTGCCTTGAAACCCTCCCCACCTTGCCAGCTTTTCATCGCCGTATGTCTTTGGGGACTCCAACATTCTAGTGACTCGGGTGTGGCATTGCAGCCCCATCCCACGTTCCTTGCCATGCAACCTTCGGTTTCCCTCATAGCACACCTTGCAACCCCTTCCACCCCCCTCTCCCGACGATCGCCTCATCCATCCATACGTGTCCGTGGTCCACGTTCCTCACACGTTGCACGAATGGCATCTCGTAGAACACGTACCTCCCTCGCAACTTGGCTACCAGTGCCCATCCTCATCCTTACCATGACCAAGAGCGGCTCCTTCAACTCCCAAGCAGTTACGAGTGACCATGCTTTTGAGAAAAGGCACAAATAGCCTCACGAAATGCACTTCCTCGCCGGCCGGTTCATCCCAATGTGGACCAAGACCTCGAACGCGGGACACCTCCCTCCTCTCGACAGAAGACAAGCTTGTCCCCAGATCTGAAGCCAAGATATGAGCCAGTTCGACGACGAAAAGGACAAGGACGACGTGCAGGTCCAACTTGGAGAAGCCCATCAGATGGACGAGTCGTCCAGCCTCGGCGGCAAGGGCACCAGTTTTACCGTCATATGGTCAGGGGTGGCCTTAGCATCCGACGGCTACAACGCTCAAGCTCTCGGTAGTGTCCTCCCCATTCTGAAAAAGCTCTACCCTGAGGCGTGGAGCACGACGGTCAAATCCAGGATCTCGACCGCATACTATGTCGGCGTCTGCCTCGGCGCCATCCTGTTCGGATCCCTGATCGACAACACTTCCAGAAAGGCAGGCGTCGTCTCGGCCACCCTCTTGATGCTCCTCGGAGTGGCACTCTGCTCGGGATCCAGTGGAACAGGCTCCAAGGACTCTCTCCACTGGGCCCAGGGAATGTTCTGGATGCTCAGCGTGGGAAGGGGAGTCCTCGGAATCGGAGCGGGTGGAGAATACCCTGTATGCTCCGTCAACGCCACCGAAGCAGGCGATGAGAACGACAGGTTGAGGAGGAGGAGGGGCCTCTTGGTTGGACTGGCCGGTTGCACCTCGATCGACTTTGGGATCGTGATGGGAGGTGTGGTACCTTTGATCGTCCTTGCCGCCTACGGCTACAGGCCTTCTACACCGGCGGACGAGACCGTCCATCTGGACAAGGCGTGGAGGATCATGCTAGGGCTTGGTGGAGTCATACCTCTGAGCGTCTTCTACTTTCGCTGGAAGATGTCGACCACTACGGCCTTTGAGAGGAGAAAGCGTGATGGTACCAGCTTGGGCTGGAGAGGGTGGTGGGTCGTCCTCAACGTCTACAAATGGAGAATCCTGGGCACCTGCCTGAGCTGGGCTCTGTACGACGCCGTGGCTTACCCTTTTGGCCTCTTCAGCACCACCATTGTCGACCAGCTCTCGGACGGAAAGAGTGGGCTGATTTCGAGCATCGGATGGTCAGCACTCATCAACTCGTTCCTCCTCCCGGGATGCCTTGTGGGTTCCTACAGCATGGACTACTTCGGAAGGAGGAATACCCAAGCCGCCGGCTTCGCCCTTTCCGCCTTGGTCGCCTTCGTCCTCGGAGGGGCTTTGGACGAGATCCAGAGCATCTTCCCCCTCTTTGTCGTCCTCTACGGCATCCTCCTCGCCCTCAGCGAGGCTGGTCCAGGTGTTGCGACCATCCTCACCTCGGCAGAGTGTTATCCGTGAGTAGGAGGAGGAGGAGCGACTTAAGCTTTAGGTCTTGAAAAGAAGGCCACTGATAAAGGCTTCATCTCCATCTCCCTTTCTCTCTTCTCTCTCTATCTCTCTCTCTCTCTCTCTCGGCATACTATACTCTTGATCCCATCTACAGGACGCTTGTCCGAGGCCACTTGCTGGGACTCTCGGCTGCTTGTGGCAAGGCAGGAGCAGCAATCGGCACCGTGGCCTTCAGCGCGATCCAAGACGATCTCGGTGGATCTACCAAGGGGGTCTTTCTCGTAGGCGGAGGTTTCTCCCTCCTGGGTGCGATCGTAACCTTGCTTTTGATACCGGAGATGTCGAGGGATCTTGGCGAGGAGGATGAGAGGCTGAACAAGCTCTTGATCCAAGCCGGAGTGATCCAACGAACACCTTCATCCTACAGCTTTGAAGATAGTCAAAGTGAAGAAAAGTGCTGAGAGAGATACTCTCAATACCCTTGAATGCTCCCCTTGTCTTTGCCTCCCTCCCACCTTTACCCATACCCCTTTTCGCTCCTCTTCATGATCGACTCCATGCGATGTCATCCGTTTGTAAATCCCGTCTGTCATCTGCCTGACCTTCAGGCTCGAGTTTCCCCTCTCACCTGTCATGGCTTTTTGACAATCTGCTGCGTGTACCCAAGTCGTGAGTGTGGGATCGAACGAACGAAGGACGACGGCTTTGGTCCAAGAACGGTCGGTTCGAACGCAGGGGAAAGAGTTGGAGGAGTGGGTCAGGGATGGAAATGTGTGGTAAGCCTGATGTCTGCATGGAAGAATCACGACAGCGTACGACAGCATGTCCATATGGTTGGGGTGTGGGCCACGTTCTTCCTTCTCCATCTTTATCCCCCACCTCCCCAACTCCATCCCCGTCTCCATCTCCTCCTCCTCCTCCTCCTCCTCCTTCCCCCTCCCTGGACTGACCATGAATATCATCTTACGATCAAAAACCGAAAGATCAAGCGAGAACCTCGGCCGCCACCACCACCACCCTCCTTGTTCCTGTTGACCGCCATGTCAAACTCAAAGCTTCGCCACAACTCCCGACCTTCCAACCCTTTGCTGCAACCTTCGTCTCCCAGACTCGGTCTCGCCGACTCAACTCGACACCTTCCTACTCCGAGCCTGACCAGGAAGATCAAAAGCTGCGATGCCTGTCGCAAGATGAAGATCAAGTGCGTGTTTGAATCAGATCAGGATGAGAAGTGCAAGAGGTGCGAGCAGAGGGGCCTGCAGTGCGTCCTGAACAAGAGCCTTCAGACCATCCTCAGCAACGACCTTGCCTGGAAGAACCAGTTGCAGGACGACATGGCGAACCAGCAGGTCGAGATAGACAGGCTCAAGGAGATGGTTGCCGGAATCCAAGAGCGGCTCGATCGGATCACCAGATCGTCACCCTCACCATCATTGTCATCGTCGTCGTTCCCTCACTCACTAACTGAGCAAAGCTCCCCATCAGAGATTGGAGAAGGGCTCAGCCATGCCAAGAAGAGGCGCAGACTCGCCTCGCCTCTCAGCCATCACCAACCCTCACACCATGATCCAACTTTGGTCACCAGCCCAGGTCTCGCTGAGGAAGAAGGTCAAGGTACCCAGGGAAGAATCCCAAACGACGCAGGAGACGTAAATGACACCCCCTACGTCTCAGCCACCAGCCCTCTTCCAATTGCAACCAGTCTGAGCAACAATGGAGGCGATGGAACGACCCCGGCTCCTTTCCTCATGGGTCCGCCACTTGGCGACCCCTCTCCTCCTCGAGAACAGTTCCAGCAACCTGGTGGTGGTGAGGGTGATGGTGGTGGTATTGGCCATGGCAGCCTGCAAGATTCCGTCCTCCCTCTCCGGGCTCCGCTCCAGAAACAGACCGACATCATCTCCAGGGGTCTCCTGCCTCTCAAGGAGGCCGAGTCGCTCTTCACCATCTATCTAGAGAGCATGGACCGGCACCTCTTCCACATCATTCGTCAGACAGCCATCGAGGACCCGCAACGTCGACCTCCTTCCGATCTAGGATCCTGCATGGACGCACGACTGGTTTCGGTCTGGATGGAAGAGGTGAGGAGGAGCTCGACCTTGCTCTTGCTTTCCATCCTTGCCGTGGCCGCTCTTCACACAGCTCGAAAGGGGGACCCGACGGGCGCCTCACCTCATTCGCACCCTTTCCCTCTCGTCTACAGAGAGTTTGTCAAGCTCGCAGCAACTCAGGCCTTCTCGCGACAGCAGACGTTGGACGATATAAGGGCTCTGGTCATAGGCGCATTCTGGTTGCCCGACATTAGCTGGATCTTGGTAGGGACCGCGGTGAGAATCTCGACAGAGAGGGGACTCCACCTCTCTTACAAGTCCAGCCCGCCAGGTGAAGGGGTCGGCGACCGTCTGAGCCGTTCTGCAACCTCGTATGAGGAGGCCAGGATCTACTACATGATCTACGTCGTCGACCACCACGCTTCCATCCCTCACGGGAGGCCACCGATGACTCGCCAACACACTGTGATCAGGAGTTCTCACGAATGGCTGGCCAGGTGCTCGGCATCCCACGGCATCAGGGTGGACGACCAGAGGCTGGTGGCACAGGTCAAACTTTGGGAGATCCTGCACGACGTGATTGACGAGATGGGCAGCGACGTCCATGTCCCCCTTGACGAGCGATCCCTTGCCCTAGAGCAGCGTTTCTCGATCGAGCTCAAGAGGTGGCTCGATGAATCTCAACTTCGTATGACTTGGAGCATGTCCTCCCGTTCCGAGAAAAGTCTGGCGATCTACCTCAACGAGCTCGAGCTCAGTCACGCCTTCGCCTTCCTCTTCCTGGAGTCGTCCGCGTTTCGAGCTCCACAGGGCGAAACACCCGATTTCTTGATCGAAGCCCGCCTTCCAACCTCTTTGTCCACGACAACCTCGACGCCAACCAAGGGGTCGGACTATCAAGCGGGTGGCTTGCTCCTGCGGAAGAAGCTCATGGCCGACAGGGCTCTCGAGATGGCCAGGCAGGTCCTCTGCGCCTTGAAGGACTCACCTCCCTCTGGCAAAGTGGCTGAAGAAAAGTTCCGCCTCTCGAGTGAAGAGCTGCGGCACGCTCCGGTCTACACTTACAGTATGATCATCTCGGCTATCGTGTTCCTGGTCAAGATGCACGAAAACTCGGTCAACTGCCGCATCCACGACCAAAGTCGAGCCTATGCGGGCCACGATGGTGATCACGTCGGATCGAGCTGCAGACCGACGAAGAGATTGGAGGAAGATCTTCTCACGATCAGGTCCACCCTATCCTTCCTTGAGCGCCTGGTAGGATTGAACTCGGACCAGCACATTGTGGTCAAGATCCTCGAAGGTGCCGACGTACTAATCTCTCAGTTGGGGACTCAGCTCTCAAGTTCCACCATGGGGCACAAGCTCGTTGGGAGCCAGGTCAGAGCGGTGGTTCCAGAGGGTGCTCGAGGTATTGACAGAGTGGCAATGGCGGTCGGGGATGGCGAGACTTTGATGACAAGCCCTCTCTTCGGTCCTCAGAGTCCCGTCAATTCGTTCGGCCCTTCGTCGTCTAGGCACCATGTCCAGGGTCATGCGATCTTCGGTCCAGGTTCGGGCTCAGGCCCGAGGAGGAATGTTGAAAGAGTCGATACTACGCCTGGCCATGATCGGAGCCGAAGCGTGGAGCCTCACACTGCAAGGATCGATCGGAACGGGGGAGCCTTTCGGATGGTATCCGCAAGGGGAGCCTTTGAGCAAGCGAGGCAGGGCTGTGGGACTGGTCAATCGGTGGCTGCCGATGCGATCCTACCTGGCCACTTACCGACACCTCATCAGGAAGGCGGGGTCGAGAGGCTAAGCTCGTGTAGAGAAGACCCTGTCGACTTGGCAAATGCCCGTCAAGGCACCCGTCACGGTAGTGACTACGCAGACTCAGCCCTGCGACCAAATGAAAGTCAAAATACCGGCGGAAACGGAAGCGGCAGCGGCAGCAACAACCACTTCGACATCAACAGCAATATCAACATCAACGATGGCGGCGACAGAGGCGTCGGCATCAGCGGAAGCGAGAGGGCTCCTTCATCCAGCTTCAACCTGATCAACAGCCAGCCAACGACGGGAGGAGCTGGGCTTGGCAGCTTCACGATAGACCAATTCGACCTCTTGTCGGATATGAGACCTCTCTCAGGTCTGGACTTCTGGCCCGATATCTTTGGTCCCAGCCCTCCGAGTTCCGGACAGCGCTGACCACAACAATAGCACCGACGTCAAGGGCAAGAGAAGCGGGAACAGCATCAAAAGGAGCCCGATAGCATGCTTTTTAGAGCCCTTTTCGGCAATGGGGATCGAATCATGGTTCGGGACGGGACGTGCGCCTTCGACGCTTAGCTCCGCATCCGCTTCACCGTAACAGGTTCATTTGACGGAGAGTCAGAAGAGGATTGACATGAAACCCACCTTGTTTCCGAGAGAGATAGGAAAAAGCTCAGGCTTTTCCCCCTTTCTATCGTCGGTGATGCGCTCCCAAGCGCAGATCGTTGATAGTGGAAGAGAATCCCGAAAGAGGGCGGCTACAGACTACATTATCTTTCCATCCTCGACCTCTGTGACTCAAGCGGAAGGAGTTTCGGCAGGCAGTAAGGAATTCCCACTATGCCCTTCTTTTCACCTTTCCAAGAACGCCTTCCGTAAGGTGTCGGATGTTTTTAGGTTTATGGGTCGCCCCTTCTGCTTTCCTTTGCTCTCATGGTTTGGGAGGCGTGTCAAGGCTGGATCGACAATCGAACCCTCCCCTTCCCCTCCCCCCATGAGTCGGATCATACCCACTGATGATGAGGATTTTGGGATGGTAGCTCAGCGGGTATCTCGAGAATGTCTTTCTTTGTCCCCACGAATGATTTATTCAATACATAAAGTACACATACACAATTCTTTTATCTTTGTCTCTTTTTCGTTTCTTTTCCCCCCCCCCCCCCCTTCCCTCTCTTTTTGCACATCCTTATACTTTGCAACTTCTCCCATCAACCTTGGATTCATCTCAAGCCATTTTTCCCCTCATCACTCCCACTGCTCCAATAGCAGCCCCGAGATGACGACACGAGCAGTTGACGAACCGAAACCTTATGAAACGAATCATGGAAGGAAACAAGTGCTGCAGTTCCACGGCCTCGTTTGCCAATACCAATACCAATACCATTACCGACTCCAATACCACAAACAGAAACGCCTCATCCCTTCCATGACCACTTGGCCGGAGGAAGCTAAAGGAAGCAGCTCGAAAGCCCGAACGACTCCAATCATAAGGGTTTCGAACTGGTGCGTCGACCACGAGTGCAGGCGCGGTCGTCGACATGATGTATTGACCTGCATAGAGGAGAGCCAGGAGGTGGAGAACCGTCGGCCAGGACGAGGAGGAGTCGACTCGGATAGATCGAGGCGGGAGGGCGAAGTGAAGGACTCGGATAGGGGAGGAGAGGTCAAGATCAAGTTCTATAGATGCAAAGACTCCTGTGGACAGGCCGAGACGAGCTGCTGGCGACCGAGGAAGTCGGAACCGTTGATGGGTCAGGCCAAAGTCAACGTAGTGGGGAAAGGTTGCCAGCCTCGAATCCGAGTCAAGACGATCGACGAGCTCTTTCGCCATCTCTCCAAGAGGTCGTCTGCTTGACTCGTCTCGCTTCCACCTTTGGAGTCACTCACCACGTAACCCCCCTCGATGAAGAATTGCGCCGGGGTCAGTCCGCTCCGAAGGGAGAGAGGGGTGGCAAGAAAATTTCCTCTCGCTTCCAACTCTTTCCCTCTTCTCAGAGATGCCTCGATCCTTTCTCTACTGCATCCGAGGTCGTTCGGACCTCGGAATCCTCTTCTTTTTTTTTCCTGTTTTTCTTTTTCTTTGATATTCACTCTTCCATGAACTGATCCCCCAACCCTCCAGCCCCGACCTTCCATCGCCTTGCAAGAGTCTCCCTCGGATCCGAAACTAACACTTCTGCATGATGAATGGTCTACTGGAAATAGGGTAGCGGGAGGAAGAGGAGGAGGATGAAAAGCCCCGAGGGTCCTTCTCTCGCCGTTCGCGCCTCGAGCCAGAGAAGGAGGTGGTGAAGGTGGTCGTGTTGGCGAAAGGCCCTCAACCTGCTCGAACTCTTAACTCTTTCATCCTTCCCATCTTCACACTCGACCTTTCCATTTCTTCCCTGGATATCGAAAGAGGGAGAAAAATAAAAATACCAGGCGATTTTCCCTCGTCTTGCTCTCTCTTTCCCCCTCCCTCCTTTCTGCCCCTCTAAGCTCCTTCCCATCCTGGACAAATTAGGGGAAATCTGTTCTTTAATTTTTTTCTTCCCTCTTCAACGTTCTTCCCACAGATTCTTCCTGGCGGGCTGGTCTCGCTCAGAGTAATTCTATTCCTTTCCCGTTGTCCTACTTTCTTTCCTTTTTTCCCCTTTCTTACCCACGAATCTTCCTATCCACGGTCGGGACAAGCAAGGAAGGCAGCCCTATCCAAAGGACGAGGTATCTTTCTTTCCATAGAAAAGGGAA
The DNA here is from genome assembly GCA_003144235.1 of Violaceomyces palustris. Taxonomy (NCBI): domain Eukaryota; kingdom Fungi; phylum Basidiomycota; class Ustilaginomycetes; order Violaceomycetales; family Violaceomycetaceae; genus Violaceomyces; species Violaceomyces palustris. The sequence goes on along the minus strand of KZ819987.1, from coordinate 3,461 downwards.
AGACGCCTCAGCAACAAGGAAGCATTCTTTTTTCCCTTCGTACACTCATCGACCAAGCGGATCCTCGAATACGACGGGGAAGGGTCATCATAAGCGACTCTTCAAAGCGCCAAGGGCGCCAGTAACAGCAAGAAAGGAAGAAGGAGGAAGACAAGAACAACGACAAGAAGGATGAAGCTGGGCAACTCTCTCCGTCTCATCCTTTCCGTCCTCTACCTCTCCCTCCAGGTATGCTCCAAACCGGTCCCTAGAGGAGGTGGCGGCGGACATAAGTCGTCTCACAGCACCTCTGAGGTCCACCACTACTACCATCCCCCTCCCGCTGCTGCCGCTCCGACCGTCATCAATCACAATGTCGTCCAAGGTGGAGGTGGCGGCATGTTCGGAGGAGGAGGAGGCGGGATGGGACTCGGAACCATGGTCGCCATGGGAGCAGTAGGATGGGGAACGGGCAAGGTTCTCGATGCGGGACTCAACGCCGTCTCTGGAAATCACGACAAAGAGGGAGCCCCTCCGCCCGCCGCCGCCGCCGCCGCTCCTGCTGCTGCTGCTGCTGCTGCCGGCGCTCCTCCCGCTGCTACCGGGGGTGGTTATACGCCCGCTAGTGCGTCAGGAGAGGGGGGTAGTGGCGGAGGCGGTAGTGGTGGTGCGACTGCTAGTGGCGTCCCGCCTACGATCCTGGTCGTCAACACGGCCACTCCTGGAAACACCTTGCCTGCGGGCGGTGTGGGCGGTGCGGGCGGTGGTCCTGGCTATGGTCAAGGGGGTGGGGGAGGGGGCTACAATGGAGGAGGAGGGGGCTACTACAGTGGTGGTGGGCCAGGCTACGGAGGGGCAGGGGGAGGGAACTATGGAGGAGGGTATGGTGGAGGAGGATATGGAGGTGGCGGATATGGTGGAGGAGGATATGGTGGAGGAGGGTATGGTGGAGGCGGGTATGGTGGAGGCGGGTATGGTGGAGGCGGGTATGGTGGAGGCGGGTATGGTGGAGGAGGGTATGGAGGAGGAGGGTATGGAGGTGGCGGATACGGAGGAGGAGGCTACGGAGGTGGTGGAGGTGGATACGCAAGCCAAGGTGGATACGGTGGAGGAGAAGGAGGAGCCGGATACTACGCAGGTGGTGGTGGGGGATACGGTTCACCACCGCCGCTACCACCACCCAATGCCACCCCTCCTCGTCCCTACAAGAAGTGATGAACGCGGTATTCCCTCCTTCTGCCTCGTCGAACCTCTCCTGTGCGACCTTCCCATCCAAGGTCTCCTCCTCCCCCCCCCCTCCCCTCCACCCAGACTTTATCCACAAGAGGCGTTCGCGCCCCCGACTTGTGACTGTCCGGCGCCGTACTGTAAAATGCCAGTGCGTGGGGAATTTTGCTGCGAAAGGAAACATAAAGATGAAATTGGTACTGATCGAGTTCATCGTCCATGAATGCAGAGGGGTGAGTCAAAAGTGGAGGGGAAGTGGGGGGGGGGGATGAAGATCCAAGCGACAGAGAGCTCGGTGGGTAGTGCATACGTACACGCAGAGATAGATTACAAAGTTCGAACGTTCCAGGGTAAAAGGGGGCAAGGAGATAGGAAGGATTCTGTTTGCGTTTCTTTTGTTTTTGTTTTTTGTTTTTTTGGAAGAGTGCGCTCGGTTGAGTTGGGCTTGTGCAAGGACGCAATCAGGTTGGTATGCAACACAAGACCCGGTGCGGTGAGGTATGCTTGACGGAGAGGATATTCATGAACTCGAGGAGGGTCTTGGGAGAGACCAAGGCGGAAAGAGTTCGACTTCCGTCGAGGGAGGGAAGGGAGAGCAGAGGAGGTAGTTTTGTTGATCTCGTTGTTGGCGTCGTTGTTGGGTTCCTTGGTTGGAAGAAAGAGGGAGAGATAAAAGAAAGAGGGGAAGAAAACGAATGACGTGAAGGAATAAATAGATGAATCAAGTGTGCGTTGCAGAAGTGTAAGGAAAAGTCGAAAGAAGAAGGATGGTTTTCTTGTCCTCAATTATTCTTTCCTTTTTCTTTCCTCCGCCTAGCAGCCATCCTTGATCCTGTTCTTGGGCCACCCGTAGACGGAGGAGTAGGTGGTGATGTTGGGGTTGTAGTAGAGGTCGGGATGGCGTGCGATGTAATCTGCGGTGGGGTGGTCTTCCGGGTCGCAGGTGATCCTGTCCTTCTGGCCATCCCTCTGGTAGACCCTGACGTAGTCGAACTCCATGACGGCGGGGAAGACGACCGAGTTGGCGCCGGTCCACTTTATCGGTTGGAAGCCCTGGGCGATGCCGAGGTTCATGATGATGCTCATGGGCTCGGTCGGGATCGGCCTGCGACCGATGTCGACGGCCGGGTTGGGACCCAGCGCGGAACCGTGGACGGTCCAGGTCTTCTTGCCATCGACGTACCACGTCACGTAGCCGTTGCCGTTGTTGTCCCAGTCGGGACTGTAGTCGAGGCCGAACTTGACGAACTCGCCGTTGGTCAGCTGGAAACCACGGTCGGGCGTCTGGGTGATGCTGCTGACGCACTGCTGGAGGGGCGATCCGACGTACGAGTTGAACTCGGTGATGGTCGGGTCGTAGACCTGGGCCTGGGTGGCGCCGTCACCCCACTGGTAGTTGACGTCGAACGGGGCGGTCTGCATCGACTGCGAGGCCCAGATGTGCTCGCTCCCGTCGTGATTCTGGAACTGAGCCTCGAGGATGTCGAGCTCGGGTGCGGATCGACCGACGTTGACGTTGGGTCCGGCGTGGTCCTCCCCGGGGCAGGTGCAGGCCGACATCCTCATCCCCGGCAGGCTGGAGAGCGTGCCGTCCTTATTGGCGTAGATGGCGTTCGAATTGATGGCCGCTTCGGGCCCGGAGCCGTTCACGAACTGCTGGCGGTCGAGAATGCCCGTGTCGCAGGATTGGTAAGAGTAAGGCCAAGTCCCTTGTGTGGAGCCCAGGTAGCCCGCCCGTCCGAGATTGCCCATCAACCACGCGGCGGGCCAGTAACCTTGGTGCGTCGGAGCGCCTGGCTGCTTGATGGCGACTGCAGGATTTTGGGGAGGGGAGGCGAGAAGTGGTGAAAAAGAGCCGATGAGAATCGCGTGCACCCTCGTCGTGCCGACCGGGTGGAGAGAAGAGGAATCCTTCACTCACATTCAATGTATCCGCCCTGGAAGCAGAACTTGTTCCACGATTGGAGCATGCCGGATCGGAAGTTGAGGTTGTGGGTCTCCTTTTCCTCCATGGTGATGACGAGGGCGCCGTTGGACGTGTTGACGGCTTCCGGAGAGTACCATTCGTAGTCGAAGGTGGCGGCGTAGTAAATGTCGACCGCTTCCCAGTAAGGGTCGTCTCCCGGCCAGAAGGTTCTTCCTGGGGTCTCGAACCTGATGGAGCCGAACGAAGAGGCGGAGTGGGAGGGAGGATGGGTTGAGAGGAGTGAGTCCGAGGGGTGGCAAGAAGAAGAGAGGGAGGGAGGGAGGGAGGG
>KZ819986.1:17552-29825 GCA_003144235.1 Violaceomyces palustris | reverse complement strand
CCCCCCCCCCCCCCCCCCCAAGAGTTGGACAGATGCGAACCGATTCTCTCGTCAGCATGGGGCATTCATGCGACCACCTGCACACGTTTTCTCAAGTTTCCCCAGACCCCTTCGCCTTGAGAGTGAAAACGAAAGGGGGGTGGAGGGAAGGAAGACCTTGTATGCAACCCCATCGAACCTCCTAAAGCTTTGAAGACGTTAGGGCTAACAAGGTTTTCTTTTTTTTAAAAAAGGGAGGGGGGGGGGGGGGGGGGGGCGTCTCACCTTCATCATGGTGGTGAACTCGGAGTTCTTCTTGACTCCAGTCGACCTCCCTTGTTCCGTCCTCTGATCTCCATCTCCAGAGTGAGCTAGGATGTGAGACCTCCCTTCGAAAGACTTTCCACCTGGATGGATTTGATGCTTGGAGAGAGGTTTGGATCCAAGCTGATCTCCCCTTGAGGATTTCCTCTTGAAGTGGGAGTGAGGGTCCAAATCCAATCCCAGATCCTCGGCTTCACCTTCGTAGATCTCCTCTTGCCTTGAAAGGTGATGGGACGGCTTGGGAGGGGAGGAGGAGAAGGAGGAGGAAGGGGAGGAGGCTGGAGTTTGGTTCGCCGATGGGTTGGGTGACATGGTCGATCTTTTTTCTCCGGGAGTTCGTGTTTGGGTTCGGGCTGGTGGGGAAGCGAGGGTCGAGGGGGTGATGTCGGGATGGTAAGCTTGTGTCTCGTGTGGGTTCTTTTAAAGTAGGAGAGGGTGAAGAGGGGGAGATATCGACCTTTCCTCCTTCTGTGTTGGCCACTCCCTGTGTTGGCCACTCCCTGTGTTGGCCACTCCCTGTGTTGGCCACTCCCTGTGTTGGCCACTCCCTGTGTTGGCCACTCCCTCTTCACCAACACCCTTTCCGCCTTCCCCTCCCCTTCCCCTCTACCTACAACCCTCACCTTCGATCGACAAGCAATGACCTTGGGGAGGAGATGGGGTGGCTGACTTTTTGTTTTATTTCTTCATTTGACCGACGTAGAGGCTTGTGAAAGGTTTCCAATCCACTTTCCACTCCCTCTCTTTTTCCCCTCATCCTGTCTTTCTCCCTGAACCCTTTCTTTTATCTATTCGCTTGTTCCTTTCTTTCATTCATCTCCCGCGACCTTCCATCGTCCGATGTGTGTATATAGAGAGAAAGATATAGAGAGAGAGAGAGCCGTGCATTCAGAGCAACTTCAAGTTCGGATCTTCTCCTTTCCCTCCGGACGAAAGCATGCGAACGATTGGAGAGGGAAAGCTAGAACCGATCCCTCCTTGTCATTCGAGTGAGGTTCGCTTTACAGGCGAGGGAAAGGGAATGACGATGGCGGAGGAGGTCCCGAGACCCAGGTCACAAGTCCCCAGCAGCACCAAGAACGACGAGGTTGTTTCACCAGAATCCTGTGCTTTCAAACCCACCTCTTCAGCCTCGACAGATCTTTTCCCACATCTCTGGTGTCGTAGTCCAAAGAGAAGGACTACGATACGCATTCTACGTTCACTCTCGTGAGTGCTGTCACTCCGAGTATGAACCCGGGCATCAACGCAGAATGCACAGATCCCCACGTATCCTAACAGGCACTGGACGAACAGAGCGAGAAAAAAAAAAAAGTGGAGGTGAACCATTAAAAAAAAAGAAAAGGAAGGACGCGGGGGTCACGAGTGACATGTCGCTCCCCAACCCCCCCTCCCCCCTTCCCCGAACAGATCATCCGCAACCTCACCATTTGGGACGGAGCGGGGCAAAGGCAAGAAAGAGGCTCGAGGCAAGAGAAGAGAGAGAAGCGGGGAGAGGACGGAGGACTGTCCCACGATGGACTTGGGACAGGTGGTGAGGGGGCTTGCACTTGGGAACTCTCTCTACGCTTGTTGAACAAATGTACTTACACTCCCCCTATCCTAGACCTTACCCTCATATACGACGCATTCATCAAGTCTTTGGGACTGACAGGATAAGGGTTCAAAAGAAAGATGAAGAAACTTGGGGGGGTTGGTAAAAGAGAAAGAAATCGACCAAAAAGTGAAGCTGACTCCTCCCGGGCTCGAACCGGGGACCTTTCGCGAGAGCACTTTCTCTCTTCCAACATGAAGATTCAACAGTGTTAAGCGAACGCTCTAACCAACTGAGCTAAAGTGCCTTACGCTCACTGCGCTCTGGATTGCATATATAGATCTTTTTGACGCTTTCCCAAAATAAAACACACCCTCAAGAAGCCTCAGGTGGAACAAACTTTCCCAACCACCTTCTTCTGCCCGGATCGACATTCCTCAACTCCCTCCGACCTTCTCGGTTTTGCTTTGCGAACGACCCACTGTTGCGCAAAGCGTTCAAAAATGAAAATGAAGAAAAAACGAATTAATTCAATCAAATTAGATCTCGAGAGGCTTCGGTGTCGTGGGATCCACACGTTCCCTTTCCTTTTGCGTTCCTCCCCTATCCCTTCCTTGGTCACTCTCCGCCCGCCTTTCAGGTCATGTTGGAGCCTGGTTGGCCGCTGGAGTATTGACTCTTGGAACGGAGGTAGGGTCCGTACTTCCAGAGGAGGAAGGGGGAGGGGATGCCGAAAATTGCCGAGATCAAAGCCAGTACCGAGTTCTGCGACGAGAAAGGGAGGAAAAAAGAGTAGGGGGTTGGGGGAGAAGAAGAGAAGCAATGTCAGTTTGGTTGAGGCGAAAAGAAAGAAAAAAAAGGGAGAAAAAAAAAAGACCAAGTGACACCCAACTCACCCCCCAACCTTGCCCTAGCTTCTGATACATGTAAGGAGCGAAGAGCGGGAATCCGAAACCTCCAAGAGATCGGATGAAGACGGCTGCGGCCAGAGCCGAAGCGGCGTAGAGGGGTAGGACGTCCACAAGGAAACCTTGGCAGACCAGGAAGGATCCCATGACGCCAGTGGAGAAGATGGCGGCTCCGATGTTGGGACCGATCCAGTGAGTCGAGTACTCGGCCGTCCAACCGTAGATGAGCAGTCCGACCGGAAGGAAGAAGGAGGTCACCATGAGTAAAGGTAGCTTGAACTCGGGTCTCCCTTGCCCTCGGTTCTTGGAACGAAGATCCTTGTAGACCTTGTCGATCACCCTCCCCCCTACCTGACCTCCTAGCGTGAAACCCAACCCTAGGGAGATGTAGTTGAGAGAAGCGATCCCAGGCCTCTCTCCGTACGTCTCCTCGAACACCTTGGGGAAGACGGTGAGCAGCAGGTACATGCAACCGTAGAGGATGAACATGTAGATCGAAAGAGCCTGAATGATAGGCTGGGTCGCCATGAGGATGAAAGGCCGAATCAGGTTCCTCTTGAACCTGACGTGCCAAGCCTCTTCGACGTCAAAGATGGTGTGAAGGTCTTGGTTCCCCGTCTCCCTCTTGAGCTTGTCGGCCTTCCTCTTCAGGATGAAGGGAGCGTATGTCTCCGGAAGGATCAGGAAGCCCACAGTCGCCGTCAGGCCACCGAAGATGGAAGAGGCCCAAAAGATCCACCTCCACTGAGCGATGGTCTGTACGATCCAGCCTCCGAAGATGGGTCCAGCGCAGGGGCCGATCAAGGGAGCGAGAGAGTAGAGACCCATGGCCTTACCCCTCGCGTCCGGAGGGAAGAGGTCGGCGATCGTGCCTCCTCCGATCGCCAGAGGAGCCGAACCTCCCAGACCCGCCAGGAACCTGAAGACCGTCAGCTGCGTCGAGCTATTCGAAGCTCCGCAAGCTACGTTGAAGACGAGGTAGAAGAGGTTCGAGGCCTGAAGTACGTACCTCCTCCCAAACATCTCCGAAAGCGGAGCCAGGAAGAGGGGTCCGAAGGCGTAGGCGAGGACAAAGCTCGATAGCATGAGGTTTTGCCTCACCGTCTCTTTGACCTCGAACTGTTCAGAGATGATGGGCAGAGCCGGAGCGATCATCGACGAAGAGAGCGGCGAGAGGAACGTGTAGGACGAAACGATCACCACCACCGCCCAACTCCTCCTCGTGGTCCAGTTCCTCGGGTTCTCGATGGAATCGGGAGAGTCCCAGGTGACGAGGTTGGGATCCTGCTTCTCCCTTTCATCCCGATCATCATCACCGTCCCTTTCTACACCTCCTCCTCCTCCTTCTTCATCCCGCCCCTCTGCGCCTCCTCCCACTTGAGCCTCCGACTCGACTTGGACCTTCCTTTCGCGATCCTTGATCGAGAAATCCCCGGTTCGGGTCCAAGAGGACGTCGAGGTGGGAGAAGAGCGAGAGGATTCGGACCAAGAGCTGGTTGGATCCAGATCGTTCACGTCTCCTCCTCCCCCTCCTCCCCCTTCCTCCTGCTTCTCCAGATCCAGATCCAGATTTCCAGGCGACGGTCGCTTACCACCATCACCACCACCACTATCTCCTCCCGATCGACTTGAAACCCTGCCGGTCGACTCACCCCCCTTCCCTCCTGCCAACCTCTCCCCTCCCGAATCGCCGCTGACCTCGAGACCGCCGAGCTTGTGGCCGTCGTCATCGTCGTAATCGTGAGTATCGTCGGAGTCCCTGACCTCCTCTTCCAGGAGAGTCCCGTGCCGATTCCCGATCTCTCTTGCGGTACCGCCTCCTCCAACTCCTCCTCGATTTTGATATGGATCCCTCCTCCCTCTGGCTTGGCTCGGACCGCTCCTGCTAAACCCTGGACCCTCGACACCTCCAACCTTTCCCGCCGTCGGATCTCCTCCCGGCACCAGGCGGAGACGATTCAAAGTTCCGATCTTGGACAAGGTCGAACCTCCTCTTGCTCGTTTCGCTTGCTCGCCGCCAAGGTTCTCTCCGTCACCTTCCCCGAACCCTATCCTGTTAGTGCTCCCTTCAACGGGTCTTTGTTCGTCATGATGGTGAGAGGTGGGTGCGGAGGACTGGTGGAGGTGACCAAAGGATCCGAATTCTCCGTCCACCGAACCTGCGTCGGCGTCATAAATGTCCTTCCTCGAGTGCGTCCTGGTCAACTTCAACCCAAGGCTGTTCGTCGTCGTTGTCATCGTAGGCTGGGCAGCAGAGGTGGACGGTGAAAGGTAGGTGGGTGGGACGTGAACCTGTCGTGTCCTAGGTGAAGGTCGAGCTGCTGTTGAACTGCTACCGCTTGGAATCGCTTCTACCGAGGTTGAACGAGGCCGCCGCCTCCTGTCCGTCCCTTCTCCCACCGAGATTCCTTTCCCTCCTCCTCCTCCCTCCACTATGGTCGAAGAGGAGGAGGACATTCGAATTTTTTATTTTTATTTTGGAATATGCTGGCCGTTGATGGGCAAGAGCAACAGGTGTTGAGAAGAGGGGTTGGGGATGGTGAATGTAAGGAATGAAAAAGAATGGTGAGAGGGTTGGAGTGGAAGAAACTCTTTCTTTTTTTTTTCCTGGCTCTCTTGGGTCACTCTTGTCTTTCCCTTTCCCCCCTTAGACGACCGCGATCGAGTTTAAGATGATGAAGATGATGAAGATGGTGATGGAGGATGTGGTTTCGAAAGGGGGGGGAGAAGGGTTTGGGAGCGGTCAGTTAGGATGGAAGCCTGCGGGAGGCTGACAAAGTGGGTTCTACGGTTTCACGATGGTTGAGGAAGGTATATTTGTGCATCTTTTTATTTCATCTGTTTCATGGTCTTCACCCTTCTCTTCCCCCCTTGGTTTTCCACCTGGGGTTCGGTCAGATGGACCGAAATGGCCGAATCGGTTCACATTTTGGATGGTGGATGAATTGATAGGGAGAGCAAAGATAGGGTTACAAGAAGGCAACTTCTGTTGGTGCTTTACCCGGCTAAAAAAAACAAGGGAAAGGGGGGGGGGGGAGTTGGGATGATGATAATGGTGATATGCGGGCGATGGAGGCTGGGGAGGAGGGTGAGTACATCACCCTGTAACATACCACTGGATTTGGAAGCAGAAATGGAATTCGCCGAAGGATGCGCATGAGCGGAAGGCGTACAGACGCAGAGTAACAAGCACAGAAAACGTTCAACACGGTCATGCTGCCTTTGGGGGGGAGGGCAGGGGGTGGTGCTTAATTACATGAGAGGGGGGGGAGGGCCTTGAGAGGATTCTTCTTGCGGTTGAGGAGGGTATCTGCGATCCAACACCCTCCGGTCCCGTCGCATTGCCTTGAACGAGGGATGGGAGGGGAGGAAGAGATCATCTCTGTCACTGCCAAGCGAGGAAAAGCAGACGAACAGCCGGATGCCTGTTGCCTAGGCTCGATTTCAAAAAGAAAAAAAAGAAAAAAAGAAAAAAGAAAAAAAAGAAAAAAAGAAAAAAGAAAAAAAAGGTGGGTTGAGAGAGAGAGAGAGAGAGAGAGAGAGAGAGAGAGAGAAGGAGAGGAAGACAAGGATTGGATTGGATCGGATCGAATCAAGGTATCGGGTTGAAGGGACTGATCCTTCAACCCTCATCCCTCATCCTCAACGTCGACGAATGGGAGGGGGAGTGGGAGGGGGGATGGTCACCAACATAAACAGGAACATGTATTGACAACTGGACGATCTCCACCCGACGAGTCACACTGAGCTGATTCTTGGATCGCTTCCAACGGATGAGCAATCCATCGAGCGGGCCGAGGATGAGCCGATCCGGCATCTCGTTTTCAGTGCTGATTCCGATCTGCAGTGCGGAATACGGACGGGGCGAGGCGATGCGTGCGTGATCTCGACCAGGCTAAGAGGAGGCAAAGAGTCGTGTACGCCTTTCCCAGCCTCTCGAAAGAGAGACGGAGAGAGAAACCGCGAATCAGACCGAAGCCGAAATTGAGACCGACCATGATGAAAAGAAAGGGCAGATCCTAAAACCATCTCCTGTATCCCACTCGCTCAGGCTTCCTTCCTTCCTTGTTCTTCTTCTTGCTCTCTCGGTCTTCCTGTCCTCCTTCTCCTTCCCCTTCCCGCTCCTCTCCGCCAAGCGGCTTCTCGTTTTCTTCAAGGCCCTCCCTTGGTGGGAAGAAAGGAGAGGCGCAGAAAGAGAGAGAGAGAGAGGGAGAGGGAGGGAGAGATTCGAAAGGGGTACGTTTATACGGAATAGAGAAGGAAAGTTGGACTCAAGGGCTTCCTCCTCTAATCTTTCCTTGCCACCTGCATCTCCCTCCACTCACTCAAACAAGCAAGCGCACGGCTCGTCGTCGCTTTAAACATACGCTCTTGCCTGGACTGTATGTCCGGTGCAATACGATACTGTATGCATGCTAACCTGCATCGGTCAACCCACCGGCAAAGGGCAGAGGGCTTTGGGAACCGTCGGCTGCTTTCCACCGACCCAACTTCCAGCTCTCTCTTTCGGTCAGCTCTAAAGGGGAGAGTCTCGAGGTGAGAGGGGGGAAAAGGGGAGTGAGGGAGGGAAACGGCGCTGCACGCCCCACTCGGATCGGTCCAGCAGATGCTCCACCACCACCACCATCACCATCTCATCCTCCTCCTCCTCCTTCTTTTCATCACCACCACGTTTGAAGGCGGTTTAGGCGCGTGATCAAGGCGGTCAAAACTTGACCGAGTCGCGGTTAATGTTCGGGTCTATTCGGATGGGCTCTGAGCCAGGCTTATGTCATCGGGCCGTTCTGAAAGCTCGATCAGCTTTCGATTCCACCCAGCATCGGGGAACCATCTTGGGGAATCTAACAAGCAGGTAGAGGTAAAATTAAAATTGAATAAATGATCGCCATCGGGAACGAGTCTCTTGGTCATCATCCATCATCGCCCACCGCTCTCCACCGTCCTTGGTACGACTTTTACCGATGGATGGGCGGGTGTATGGATGGTGAAAAGAGCGTTCGCCATTCGAACAAGACGAAATTGTGAGAGAGAGAGAGAGAGAGAGAGAGAGAGAGAGAGAGAGAGAGAGAGAGAGAGAGAGAGAGGAACCAGTGGAACAGGAGAGAAAGGGAGACTGGAAAGAGAACGGAGTGCGCTCTCTTCGTAAGTGTGTGTTTGGGTTCGCGGGAGCACAAGGGATGACCCAAGAAGACACAGACTCGAAGCGGGAAGAAGGATCTCAATCGGTAATAGTAGCTGCATTCACGCACCCTCATCCATCTTGAAGCGGCGAGGTGTCCATGATTGCCATCCCCAGCCCCCTTCATCCCCACTCCCACTCCCCCAATACCCGCTCTCCGTCATCCTCACTTTGTCCTTTCTCCCCTTCTTTTACTCCTTCCCACCAAATCCTCCATCACTTTTAACAGCCGCGGACAGGAGCCGGAAGGATCAAGTCGTCGACGACGACGACGGCCCTCTCCTTCCTTAGCCAAGTGAACGAGTCCTTCATATTTTTGATTTTTTCATTCGTTCCTCTCATTCACCATGCTCCTGTCATCCACCCTACGCCTGTCGGCGGCGTCGGTGTCCATCCACCATTCTCCCTGCTGCTCCACATCTCAACTACCGCGCTCCACCATCGCCCTCCTCAGATCGCTGCCATGGCAAGCATCGTCAAGGACCTTGACCACGACGAGGTCAGCGACGACAACGACAACGACAGCAACCACCGCATCCACACTCTCATCGTCACCCTCATCGTCAATAGCAAGCTCGACATGTTCGAGAGCCTCGCCGCTCTTCCGAACACCAACACGAGGACGGCGACAACCACAACCAAAACCATCACAGACCAGCGGCTTTGCCACCTTCGCCTCGTCTCCCAACCATGACCAGAAGGCGAGCAACGACCCGAGCAGGAGTGAAACCACCACCAGTTCGGCCCCGCCGCCGCACAACAGGAAGTCCCCTGCGGACGAGAGGCCGTTCCGGAAAAAGTACCCTCCCGTGGTGGCCATGCCGAAGCCGATCAACTTTGACAAGCCCGCCATCCCAAACCCCATAGAGACAGCTGCCGCTCATCAGAGGTTCAGGAGCATGACGAGAAAGGTCCTGCTCAGAGGCTCGGTCCTTGTCGCCCTCGTCGTCGGTGGAGGCTTGTATTTTGGCAAGGAGGCGCTGATGAGCGAAGAGGAAGTCAAGGGCCTGGATCGCCTCTACAAGCTGCCACACGAAGAGGTGGGTAGGCAGGTCGAGAAGATTCCCGGCAGCATCGGCGGCTCCTACGCCCTCCTCGCCATTTCCAGGTCAGTCTCTCTCGACACCCCGGATCGGCTTCCCCTGTTTTCAACCAAGCTTCCTCCATCTCTGACCGAATCCACCACGCCGTTCGGGATTTGGTATGATCCAATACAGGCTTCGTTTCTCTCCGCCTCTTGACTAAACTGTCCCCCGTCCCTTTCCCTCCGCTCTCCGCAACCAGGTCCACGACGATCGCCAAGGCCGTGGCTCTCTGCGTCTGGGATTACAGGAAGACGTTGAACGCAAAGTACTCGTCCAAGGAGGAGGAGAGGGAGGAGCTAAGGCGTTGCCACCTCAGATCGGCCCAAAGGGTGCTGGTGGCCTTGCAGACCAACGGTGGGCTCTACATCAAGTTGGGGCAGCACCTCTCGTCGGTCATCCTCCTCCCCGTCGAGTGGACGTCGACGCTCAGGCCCCTCCAAGACCAGAACACGCCTACCCCCTTACCTGAGCTCGAGGTCATGTTCAAGAACGAGACCGGGATGAGCTTCCAAGACGCCTTCAGCGAGATCGACCCCAATCCCATCGGTGTCGCGTCCTTGGCCCAGGTTCACAGGGCCGTTGACAAGAAGACGGGAGAGGTCCTTGCCATCAAGATGATGCACCCAGAGGTGGAGAGGTTCAGTCACGTCGACATGGAGGTGAGAGCAAAGGTAGTCCGAGGTAGTCCATCCTCCTTTTTCGAATGATTCCGGTCAGTGACTCACACCTACATGCCCGCCTCCTCCCCTTGGCCTTTTTCATTTCCAATCTCAGACCGTCAACGTCCTTGTCAATTGGGTCAAAAAGGTCTTTCCAGAATTCAGGTGAGCCACCCTTTGCCTCGACTTGACCCACGCGATGGGGGTGGGCTTGTTGGTACTAACTCCCTCTACCAAAACCCTCTCCATCAGCTTTGAGTGGCTGGCCCAAGAGATGAACGAGAACATGCCGCTGGAGATGGACTTCAGGCATGAGGCGAAGAATGCTTCGAGGGCAAGGGAAGACTTTTCGGGGTACAGAAAGACCTCGGTATACATCCCCGAGGTGAGGTACGTCTTCAAGAGGGTAATGGCGATGGAGTTCATCGACGGTCGAAGGCCGGACGACCTGGACTACCTAGCGCTTCACCGGATTGACAGGAACCGAGTCTCTCAGGAGCTCTCGAGGGTTTTCAGCCAGATGCTCTACCTCCACGGCTTCTTCCACGCCGACCCTCATGGAGGAAACGTACTGATCCGTCCCGCTCCGAAAGGTTCGAGATCCAAGTACAACTTCGAGGTCGTCCTACTCGACCACGGCCTCTACTTTGACATCGACGAGGAGCTCAGGTCCAACTACGCTAGGTTCTGGCTCTCGCTGCTCAAGAGGGCCACGCCACAGGTATCGGCGGAGAGGAGAAGGTACGCCAAGCTCATCGCCGACATCGACGACGACCTCTACCCCATCCTAGAGAGCGCCATCACCGGGAGGGCAGGGCTCGAAGGGAGCGACCCCAACAACCCCCTCGGGATCAAGGACAGGAATCGGGCTTCCAGCCTCTTGGACATGGAAGGGGGGAGCTCGATGAGCGACGAAGAGCAGGAGCACATCCGAAAGGTGAGGAGCAGGATTTTTCACACTTGCTTTCTTTCCTTGCTATACGAGTTTGATCTCTTTTGCCTTGTATGCTCACGCATTCAACCACTCCTCTGTTCCCCCTTCACGATTTCAAGACGGTGATGGAGAAGGAGGGTCTCTTCCTCTCGATCCTGGAGCTTCTACGAAGGGTCCCTCGAAGGATGTTGATGGTCCTCAAACTCAACGACCTCACTCGCTCCCTAGATGCCTCCTTGCACACCACTCACGGTTCCATCCGACCGTTCCTCATCTCGGCTCGTTACTGTTCGCTAGCGGTCCGTAGGAACGATTCCAAACACCTCCGACAACTCTCCCAAACCAGAGGTCGCTTCGACCTCCAACTTTGGACCCAATGGATCTCGAGTTGGTCCCAGCATCTCTACTTTTACAGGGGCTTGGCCCTCCTCGAGATCCTATCCGATTGGAGGGCCGGAATCCTGGTCTACGCCAAATTCCTATCCCAAATCTTGACAGGAAAAGGTTGGAAGAGCGCCAGGAGAGGTTTCTACGGAATCCAAGACGTTCGTCCAAGTCTCTTGAGCACCAAGTTCGTCCGATAGGGTTCGGGGGCCCCTTGGGGGATCTCCGGATCCAAAATGAATCACAAAACAACCGACCCCCCTCCACACACTCTTTTTTCCCTCTCGATCGCGCGACTTGGTACTCTTGAGCGCAAGGGAGTGGGTGGCAAGTGTACGACCGTACGATGCGTTCTATCATAGAATCAAAAATGAAAAAAGGAAGGGAAAGCAAGGAGTTGGATGTGTTTGGGTCGACCGTTCAGGAACTGGTTCCACTCTTCTTATTCTCCCTTTCTTGTCATTTCCTCGCCTTGATTGGGGATGATCAAGCAGAACCAAGAGACCAGACAACCCCCATGCCCCCGCCCCCCTCAAACACACCCTTCTGGGTTACGACGCAGCTCAGAGGAAAAGGTTGGGATATAAATACGTGTACAGGATTGTAAAGATGAGATGGGACAGAAAGAGGGGAGATGGTGTGTGTGTGTGTGTGACAAGTAGATAGACAAAGGAATAGGGATAAAAGAAAGCGAAAGTAGAGATTGTTAGAGAAAGTCGCAGCGAGAGAGAGAGAGCGAAAGAAAGGGAGAGAGAGATCAGCACCATGCGGACCCCACAAGCCGCTGATGGAAATCTGCCACCGTCCCCACCGGTCCCCCTTGGTGTCACAAAAGCACCGAAAGCAGAGAGGAGGTCTCATGCTTAGAAAGTCCAGCCAAAGCAGCCCACGCTCTTGAGGAAGAGCTGCCAGTCCTTGGGTGCCAGCCCGGCATCTCCGAGGAACCAAAGGTGACTGGCCAGCTTTTCGACCGCGGCAAGGTCAAACTTGTGAGTGGCTGTGATCGAGCTGAAGAGGTTGCGGATCCTGTTGCGCACCTGACCTCGCGCGGGAAAAGTGGCCATGATCAGGGGTGCCAGCAATCTATGTTTGTGTGTGTGTGTGTTTGTGTGTGTTTGTGTGTATATGTGTTTGTGTGTGAAGGGGTGGTGGTGGTTGGTGGTGGTAATTTTCGAGACCAAATGGTATCCCAAGTCGTTTGCGGCATCAGCTTCCACCTTTTGTATTTGCGCTCCTCCTCCATCCTCCTCACAGGGCAGGGGTGGGTGGTTTGGACCGAGCCCCCCC
>KZ819986.1:0-10734 GCA_003144235.1 Violaceomyces palustris | reverse complement strand
CCCCCCCCCCCCCACCATATCCTCTCCCCCCTTTTCGTTTGTATCTGGATCCCGATCGGTTTGGAGAGTGGAGAGCAGGATCCACCCCTCTCGGATTCGTTTAATTTCGCGGGACCGAGGAGGGGGAAGGGGGAGGCAGAGTCACAAGTATTACTCTAAGTATGTGGTAAACAAAGACCGACCAACCCCCTCCCCCTCCCCATGGCCGCGCCCCCCTTGGCGCGCGAAAGGTCCGAATGCAAACGATCATGATGATCCTCCCCAACCTCATCCTCCTCTGTTCAACCTCCGTCTGCCCGACCTAGGAGGGAGAGAGAGAGAGAGTCATCCCGCTGGAGAGGTTGACCGACAGACCAGGTACGACTGTGGGTGCTAGCAGCGCAGCTCGGTCTCCTTGGTGATTCGAGCGAGGGGCTCACTTTTTTCACTTTCAGACCTCAAGGCGATGCTTTTAGCCACCCTTGGCTCACCCCAAGGCTTGGCTAGGGGACGGGAATCCGAACCGAGTTTCGAGTCCCCCCAAGGATGCCGGGTGGTGGTGGGTGATCCTCACAATCTCATTCCATGATCATTCATGATGACTCCCTCTCCTCTCTTTCCTCTTCCAACCTCTTTCCCCCAAATCTCTTCGTCTTCGGTTCAAGGGCCAGGCGGCAACTCTCACCAACCTGATGTCCGGCTCAAGCGCCAGGCTGCACGCTCACCAAACTGAATGCAGGCCAGAGACTGGCGGTTCCATCCTCCTGATAAGAGGTTGCCCATGGTTTTGAATAGTCCCGTTTCGCGATTCACTTTTTTTTTCTCTCCCCTCCCCCTCCACTTTTGTTTTCGTTTCCTTTCGCCCGCCCAGAAAGGAAAAAGGAAAGAAAAGCTGATAACGCGACTTTCCATCACCCTTGCATTATCTCGGATCATCGTTGGGGGAAGGGAAATCAAAGAAAGGGTTACGGTCCCTCACCCTGACTTTGGATCGGATTTCATTTTCCACCTCCGTTCCCGCCTTGGGTCCAAACGAACAGAGGGTTGGCCTCTCCAACAGGAAACAAACACGTGACTCGAATGCTCTCCCTATCGTGTGACCCTTGGAGATTACAAAACAGCCGCTTTACCTCGTCCCCCTTCCCCACCCGCAGATCCAAAAACAAAACAAAAAAGATCGTGTTCCCCACCAACCCCCACCGAACCTGAGCCGACCCTGGTCCCGCACATCATCCGAAGAGAGGGAAAGGGTCGGCGCCGGTTTCGTTCGCTTCCCCGCGCCGAGTTTGGAATCGAGGAATCGTCCATCGTCAAAGGGGGAGCGGGTGGACAACACACTCTTCAGAGGAGCAACGTTCGCGCGGCCAGGCGAACCATATCGAGCTGGACGGGAAACTTGGAAGGCTCTCTCTCTCTCTCTCTCTCTCTCTCTCCCCTCGCACTCGATATCGGACAACCTCGTTCCAAGACGACAAACCTTCTGAATCGTATGTGTCTCCTGCCTCGGAATGGTGTGTAGAGGTGGAGCAGGAGTGTCTCATGAATCTCCCCCCACGCCCAAAGTCGAGACAGGCCCTTGGACCGGCTTCAGGTGGGGTGAGTCCTCACGGCGTGTCCCAACACGGTCTTCCCCCACCCTTACCCCGCCCGATTTTCTATTCCTAACGTTCGAACGCCTGAAGCCCTTCTTTCAACGAAAAAAAAAAATCGACGAAAACGTGAATGGGAAGGAAAAAAGGCGGGCCATCCCCACCTTGACACGTCCATCCAACTTGGTCTCCACGGGGAGAGGGTCGGGTATGGATGAGAAACGGGATAAAGCCAGAGGGTCATCTTCCCTCCGGAACGGGAGACGAGGTCGGATTCGGTCTACAGGGTTGTGAACGTACATACAAGACCATCCATGCTACGCATGCATTCCATACGTTAAGGGAGCGATAGGGTCCGGAAAAGGGATTGTCTGTTTTTTTTCCTTCTGTTTTTTTCGTGAGGGGAAGAAAAAAATGAGAGAGTTGTTTTTCAAAAAAAAAAAAAGGGGGGGGGGGGGGCGACTGCTTTGGGGAATAGCAAGGACGATGGGAAAGAGAGCAAAATAAAGGGTAGGGGGAAGGAGCGGGTGCGACTTCCGGTATGGGATGGCGAATTTAGGCATCGGACAGAAAGGGTCGAGGTGGAAAGGATTATCGAATCTGGCTAGGGTAGAAGATTTCGAGTCGAACTTTGGCAGGGGGAGAAGAGGATGCTAAGGAAGTCAAGAGACTGCCGAGAAGGGGAAGATGTCGTGATGTCGAGGCAAAGTCTTGCGGGATTTATTGTATGCAACCTTTTCGCACTGTGCGAATCTCTCCATTCATTCTCCAGAGAAGAGCCTCTTGATCCTGTGAGGACGATCAAAGGTGGAAAGGAGGGGAAAGTAGGGAGTGGGGTCAGCAAGGCACAAAAGTGGCAAGACGTCGCGTGGAGGTCCCGCATCGATCGCTTGAGAAATTTCTCTCCCCCCTCCCCCCCCCCCCTTCCCACTCACATGTAAACCGTGGACCCGCATAGCCTGAAGAAGGCCAAGCCCGCAACCGAGTAGAGCAAGAATCCCATGTAGGTCGTCCTTGCAGCCTGACTGCTGATGTTGAGGATTCCGACGACCAGAGCCGCGTTGCTGATGGTCCACATGAGGACGACGTTGGTTCGGACCCTGGCGTAGTAGTCTCTCTGCTTGGTCTCTGGATCGATCGAGCTCTTCTCCTTGGGCGCTTTCATCGAAAGCACGTGGACTGCATCGTCGTACGCATCGTTGATATCCTTGCTCTCGGTCGGGATCTGGACGTCGACCTGGTTCGTGTTGGCTCCCGCCTTTCCGGCGACCCCGAGATCTGTCGATACCTCTTGAGAGCCTTTGGTACCCCAACTGACGGATAGGAGAGAGCACAAAGTTAATCGATAACGGATCCGGGGGCGGGGATTTGGAGGTTAACGAGGTGGATACTGGTGAGCAGAGACTTCGCTAGGTTCGACCAAGCGAGCACCGGGAAGAGCGCCGCAATATGACTCACCTCAAGTCGTGAATGTTGCAGAAGGCGTAGATGGAAATGATGTTGACAAAGGACGGTGCCATGAGCAAGTACTGGACGATGCTCGTAAACATGTGCCAAGGCTCGAAGAACATGACACTCGCGATGAGCCAGAGCCCAAAGGTAGCCGCCAGGGAGACGACAATGTTGACGAACGTCTTGTCCTTGGCGAGGGAAGTGGTTCCGCCTCCCCCAGCGCTCTCAGCCGTCTTGATCGAGTCGATCGCCAGGTAGAGTGCGGCCCCGGTCATGTAGGCTGTCATGATGGCAAACACGATCATGCTCGAAGTGTAGCCCCACTTTGAGCCGGCCGGCCGGTTGCCCATGGAGAGCAGGAAGCAGAAGATGATGAAGGCGATGTAGATGTACATGACCACGATGTTTGGGATCCGTAGGCCGGAAAGTCGATCCGACATGGCGGTGGTGAGAATGACGAAGGCGATGAAGAAGTTGGCCATGCCGAACCAAGAGAAGACCAGGTTGATGGTTTGGTAGACGATCTCGATGTGAAGCGCAAACTTCCTCCAGAACGAGTGCGAAGACCTGTAGATGTAACCAAACTTGATGATCGAGTGGATTCCGGCGAAGAAGGATCCGTTAAGCCACCTCCTCCTCTGCGAGATCAGCTCAGGCACCTGGTCCGGAACGTCGGTGACGGCTTGAGCGGACTTGACGTAGTGCAAGATCCACGCACTGTCCCGCTTCGAGACCAGCTCCCAGCAGAGGATACGATCCTCGGCCAGATACATGTTGGAGGTGAAGACATCCGCGTCCGACGCACCGCCGTGCAACGTCTCTCCCTTGAAGTAAGAATCCAGCGGGCCCTTGCCCAAGGCGTCATTTTGCAGAGCGATATACCTGTAGGCACTGAAAGCGCCTGGCAGCACGGTGATGTAGCCGAAAACGGATTCCAAAGGCTTGTCGAGAATGTTGGACATCTTGTACTCAAAGTTCTGGGCCGCCACGAGCGGATTGAGGAGGGCGGACCAGAGCTTTCCCTTGAGCGCGACGATCTCTCCGCAGGCGCCGCCTACGTTGGAATTGATGTCGAAGGCTTTCCAAAGGTGGTAGATCGACTTGGCCCTCGGCATCGTCCCCACGTCCAAGAGAATGCAGACGTTGGGCTGGAGGATACTACCGAAGGCGTTGAAGAACCACCTGTGCGAGTTGATCTTCTTCTGGTTCCTCTCCTTGAGGCAGAAGAGGATCTGCACGGGCATGATGCCCTTCTCCCTCCCCTTGAACTTGAGGTCCGGGTCGATCGAGAGCTGTGCCGTGTACTCGTAAATATGGGCCGTGACCGGCTTCCCATTGACCACATTCTTACCGACGCCTTCTTGATACACACCCATGGCAGCGAGCACCGAGAGGGTCCTAGAGTTGATCTTCATACGACCGTCCGATACGATGCAGACGACCACCTTCTTCCAGCCTTCCTTTCCCCAGGTCTTTGATCTCTCTCGGGTGCATAGGTGGGCAATGTTCGTCATCACACCATGCATGGTTCTGCAGAAGAGCTGCTCATCCTCCTGTTGATGATTTTCGGGAGAGAAAGCGGGTCAGTGTGGCTCGGAAGAGGGAGCGAAGGAGAGAGGGGAGCCAAGCAAAGGGGATGGCGGAAAGAGGCGGGGCAGATAAAAGACGTGAAAAAGCTCCAAATCCTCATTCATCGAATCCCTTCAGTCCGTCCAAAGTGGCCCCAAAGTCCGGCGATCAGGCAGCACAGCATGGGCCAAACTCACATTGTACATGGTCAGGACGATGAAGAGCTCCGTCCTTCGAGGGGGGTCGAAGAGGACCTGCCTCAGAGTGTACCTCTCGTCCTTGAACTTGTCAGGATCGCAGGTGGCGGCCGTGTACCTCATGTGCGTGAACTCGCGGCTCTCGCGGTCGTTGAGCTTCTCGAGCAACTTGGAAGGGACAGGGCAGTCGAGGACCAGGTTACCGTGGTAGAGCTCCACCCTCTTGACCGTCTTGTAACGTCGCGGCACACGCTGAGGGATCCTTCCGTAGCGGATACCCCCAGCCATGCCGTTCTCCATCAGGTTGGGGTCCCAACCTCCGGGCATGTAGTCCAGCTCGGAGCTGGCACCTTGGTGGAACGCCTTCCTCCGCCGCCCCTGGCCATTGCCAAGGTCGTCGTCCTCGACGTCGCCTCCATCAGCATAGTCGTTGACGCCCGGGCCGACGTGGTTCCCTTCACTGTCGAACTGGCTGGCGGGTGCGTAGGCGTAGTTGCCGTGGGCAGGCAAGAGGGGAAGGTCGCCACTGTCATGGAGAGCCTGGTGGTTGTCGTCGTCGTATTGGGTGTGGGCGGCGGAGGTGTTGAAAGGGTCCTGGCTATCGTGGTTCGGCATCGAGATCCTCCTGTCGTCACCGTACGGGTTGGACATGGGAGGGGAGCCCATGCCTTGCTGGTGAGAGGGAGGCGGCTGAGGGGGGTAAGGGGAGTGGTTGTCGTAGTAGTGCTGCTCGTCCCGGAGCTGGTAGGCCTGATTTCGGTGGTTGTAGTCGGACGAGTCAGGCTCAGCTCCTGGGTCATAGGTCGGGTAAGGAGGAGCTGAGAGCGGCTGCTGCCCGGTGAGCTCTGCGGTCTGGGGAGCATAAGGATCGTGGTGCTGATCGTGCCCTCCACCTCCGCCTCCAAAGATGCGAGGCGGCATTGTGTTCGGGATGCCTACGAGAGGGAGTCTCCCAAGGGGGTTGTCTCTGGAGAGATCAAGGGGAAGGAGACGTTAGCACGCTTCGCTGTCGCTGTCCAACAAAACGCCAAGTAGAGGTTCAATCACGAAGCTTGATGATAAGTCTGATGTGAGCGTTCCAAGGCAAAAGGAGTGGGATGGGTTGAGGTGCGAGTTGATGATGGTGATGTGGTTGGATGACCTCCGGACAGGGAAGGAAGCTTGTGAACGGTTGTGAGGGAGTGGTGGGTTGCGGGCAGCGACAGGTTTTAGCTTTTTTTTTTTTTTTTTTTCTCTCTATGCTTTAGCCAGCTTTAGCGAGCCAAGGGACCCCGTTGATCAAGAGGTACAAGACTGAGTCCCGAGTGAGGGGAGCATGAACAAGGGAGGGGAAGGGAGAGAAGGGACTGTGTACTGGAAGAGGGTAGTGAGAGGGAAGAAGGAGGAGGGGAGAGGGAGGGCAACTGGGGAAAATTCCCCTGTCTAGAATCTGAATTCAAACTCACCATCGTGAATGTATGTATGTTGCACAAACAAGTATACGAGTCTGAGTGTAAGTATCCTACCCTGGCTTCAAGAACAACACGCTTCCTATTTGTGCTTGAAGGAATCTGAATCAAAAGGGGGAAAAGCTGTGCTGGTCGAAAGGAAGAACGCAAAAATCGCAATGCAACTAATTCACACGATTCGAAATGTTAACACACGGGAGCCCCTGAGTCTGGGCAATCGATTCGGGGTGACTTTGTTCCCGAAAGGGTGCCGAATCCCCTCAATAATTCTGATTAACAATCGTATGGTGAACCGCACTACCACATCATATACGAGTGTTTAAAGCGACAGGAGAGAGAGTGGAGTCCGTTAGTGTAAGTCTTGGTGGAGTGGAAGTTGGAATCGTGCACGTCCCCCCTCTCCCCCCTCCCCTCTCCTCTCTCCCTGTCAGAGATCACCACCCTTCCATCCCGGCGTTCAACGAAAGGTATCAGGATCATGGATCGCTTCGAATGGAAAAGGATAGGACAAGGTAGGGTAGGGGGAATATTGCCACGGATGATCACCTTCCTTGCTCGAACGAGAACCGTTTCGTGTCTCTTGAGCCTTAATGTGATCGAAGTAAGCCATAAGATTGGTTGGTTGGTTGGTTGGTGGGTGGCTGTGATTTGTCAAGGGAAACTGACAGGACCCAACTACGAAACACCGCCCCCAAAGATCCCTTTACGCGCTTCATTCCACTTTGCCTTGACGTGACGGAGAACGGCGTTCCAAGAGGCGGGAGAGGTGCATGGACCAAGGAAGAAGGGATCCCACCACTTTACCACTACTTCCCTCTCCCTCCCTGATGACTTCCTCCGCCCTCCATCGACCCTACTCAGCTCACAGCGAAGCACTCTGTGAAGTTTTCTGCGACTCAGTGTCCAGGGCCATCCATCCAGGCTCAAGAGGATGAGAGAGAGAGAGAGAGAAACATATCATCCCGAGCATAAAACAAATGCATCCTCAAGCGTCAGGGACCACTCCGGCTGGACGATCGATTCGATCCAACCTGCCTCTTTTCCCGCACATAATGATCCATCCCGAGCTTTCAACCCTAACTCTTTCCGCTTTATATGCATCACCATCTCCCTCCCCCGGGTGTCTCTGGTCGTAAGCGGAGAAGAAAGGGCGGAGCGGTGAATTGTTTCGCAACGAAGGGTTTGCTCACGAGGTCGGGTAGCATACAAGGCAAGGCCGAAAGTCACAGTCCGTGTGCGTGTGTGCGTGTGTGTGAGGGAGAGACTCAGAGAAGCGCTCTAAAGCCGAGTAGCGGAAGCAGCGTCGGACGACCGACCCGTTGCCTTGTGTGATTTTTTATATCTTTTTTTCTCCTCACTTCCAAATCCTTCTCTCCACCCCTTTCACATTCCTCTTTTTCTCTCTCTCTTCTCTTCACTCATATCGCCAGATACCCACTGAGTGTGACTTAAATCTCTCAAGCCGAATGGCGCTATCTCAGACGACGTACGAGAAAGACCTCTCACTGAGTGTGACTAAAATCTCTCAAGCCGAATGGCGCTATCGCAGACGACGCACGAGAAAGACCTTCTTGACCTCATACCATCTTTCAACAAGAAGAGAAAAAAAAACGTTCGGGCACTACCTTGCCTCCATCTACCTCCAGGTCTTTATCAGAGATGCGGCCCTTCTTCGGCAACAAAGAACTAGACGGACCGACCTGCCTCTGGTGCAACGAGTTTCTCGAGATGCTCCTTGACACAGGTCAGTTTCACCATCACGTCGATCCCGACAAGGGCGATCTGAGACCCTTTGGTAGCATCTTCAGCCTCTTCCTGGCAAGGGAGGCTTCGGACTGGATCCTCAATCAGCCAGCATACCAGGAATGGGACCTCAAGACGTGCTTTGAAAAGCTCAAGCAGAGGTTCAAACACGGTGAAAAGGTCGCCTTTCTTCAAAGTTCACTCGGAGGGGGTAGAGTCCAAGTTCGCGAGTCGAGCACGACTTGGAAGACAAGGCGTCATCCACTTGGCGGCGGGGGAGCGTTCGTCCTCTTACCCGTCATCGAGGCCCATTCCGAGCCTTCCAAGGCGACGTCTCTAAAGGAACGCGATTCAGGCGCATACAGTGACGGAAACGGCGATGGTGGCGGCACTTTGGATGTGAACGATTCGTGCCAAGCAGAGCTAGTTGCGGGGAAGAGAACCCACGGTGGCGATTTGAAGGTCAAACAGGCCCAGGATTCGGAAGACAATGAGGGGAAAGACTCGAACATAAGCGGTACAAATCCTGGAGGGCGGAAGAATCGATCCAAGAAGAGGAGAATCGGAACCGCCAGCCAACCTAGCGCCGAGGTGATGGCAACAGAACCAAGCTGACGCAGGAGCTGAGCGAGTAAAACCTAGGGAGTCAGGGATACTTGCATACATGCTTCCCCGCTCCTTCTGCTTTCTCGTGGGTGGGGCGGGGGGGGGGAACACTGGCATTCTAACTCGGGGGAACTTGTCATCTGTGATGACGGGGACTGCATTCCTCATGGTGAGAATGATTTTTTACTTTCATTTCTTCATCTTGATTCTTTTCGAGTCTCTTTTTTTTTCTTCAGACCAAGCACATTTCTCTGCGATTGTTACTGTCCATTCTATCTTTCTTGAGTCGATTCTTTGCCTCCCTTTCTTCCCTTCTCCTCCTTTGTCTTTCCCCCCACTCTCGTCCTGTCGTCCTCTTCGATCACTCTTGCAGAGAATTCGCGAGAGAAAAAAAAAGGTGTCGATTGCCCTTGCTCACCATACTAGCTCTGGATTGGGATTTCAAAAGCGAACGGCAAGGTCAAGATGGGGATGAGACGCAGAGTGAATGCTAGAGGAAGATGGCAACGGAGAAGCATCGCTACGCGTGGTGATTGCATCGACTATGCTCACGTTCCTTTACTCACCTTTTTAAGAACCAAAACGGTGAGGTGAGAGTGGGTCGAGGGACGTATGCCGATGAAATTCTTTGACTTGCCCCCCACTAAGCCACGTGCAACTAGATCCGAAGTCTTGAAGGATGAAAACAATCGGGTACCAAGCAAGCTTCAACGTATGGATTTTTCGCGAAAAGCATCCCTGAACGCTTCAAAGAACCTCGGAGCTTTGCGATGTGTGGAGGCGTGGGTTTGAGAGGAGCTGTTCCTTGCACCAAGCACCGGCTGCAGATATGGGCTCGATGGAAAGCTGGAGAATCCTCTTCATCTTCTAGGCGTCTTCAATCTTACGAAAAATGAAGAAAAACTCCACGTCTCTTATCCATTCCCCAGGTCGATTAGAACCCGAGAAGATCCCATACGGTATTGAGGTTCTCGACATTGAAGAAAGAAGGTTTGATCGGATGCAGGTTTTCAATGTCAAGTCTTCCTGGGGGTGGGGGGGGGGGGGGGGGGGGGGGGTAAGGTACGTTGTTGGTGATGGTAATGGGGTGGCCGAAACACGAGAGCCCATTCCTTTTTAAGAGCTTTGAGCTTTGTGGGTGTCTCCATCTTCTTCATTTTGGTACATCCCTCTTCCTTCCTTTTCTTTTCTTCTTTTTCTTCATCTTCTTTCTCTCCCTTGTCTTTTGGACCTATCTTTTGGTCCCTTCGGTAAGCCCCTCTATCTCCCTTGGATCATCTTCAGCTCTAACCATTTTTTTCTGCAAAGAACCTAGCTGCGCCTGCGCAGGTTTTCTCCGCCCCCTTCCTCTTTTTTCCTCTTTTCTCCCGCTTTTTGCACAGTGTTATCAAAAGCAAAAAAAAAATTTGAAGCGAGGGAAAAAAGACCAAGTCAACCAAGCCGGGGACTCAATCGCAAGGAAGGTCCCGGCTCGGTGTGGGATACAAGCTTAGGGATGTGGGACCGCGAACTGATCACCCGTCATTCCGAGGAATGGAGGGTCGAATCGAACAAAAATCAGACTCTTTTTATTTATGAAGACAAAAAGAGGAACATCCCCGAGCATTCGGAATGCTGGCGGGAACAATCAAGCCTAACCCGTTTTTCTTTTTCATTTTCTTTCTTTCTTCTTTTTTCCCGTTTTTTCTATTTTTTTTTCCCTTTTTATTTGGAATCAACTCTGCTCCGAGAGTTCAGAGGCGGCGAAAACAACAAAAACAGCGAGCGATAAAGAGAGGTTTCGGAAGAGGTGGAGCTGATACTGTCCACAAGGTACCGAGCTTTCGCTTCGGAGATCCCGCCGAGGAGCGCAGAGTTGGGGGTGGGATGTGACGGAATCATTAGGAGCTTTCTGCGCTCTCTCTTTCTCTCGCCACACTCCGTCGCTTCATGCTTTGGCTGCTCTCATTTCACATTCCTATCTTCCTTATGCTTTCCCTCTCTGTTGTGCGTGGCATGAGATGAGCGCCTTCTGCCCAGCAAGGCTGAAGAGGAGGGAACCATACCACGGCAACAACCCCTACCAGATTCTCCCTGTTTCTTTCTTTTTTTTTTTTCTTTTTTTCTTTCTTTCTTTTTTCTTGCGACGGAGCGCCTTGTCGAGTTGTGTTT
>KZ819985.1:0-30024 GCA_003144235.1 Violaceomyces palustris | reverse complement strand
TTGCATGAACCTGCAGCTAGGCACTTTGGCCAGAGGAGTCCGGGTTCTTCCTTTGAGCCCGACTGTAAACCTAGGGATAGGGTCGGAATCGTCGATTTGGGCAGCTGTAAAGGGCTGGGTAATGGTAATCAAGGGTGCCGAGTTCGATTCTGAGCTTTAATTGTCAGGTTTTGTAGAAGAAAGGGGAGATATGGTGAGGAGAATGGTGGTGGAAGAGAGGATGGAGATGGGGAAAGGGAGACGGGAAGATGTGGAGAAGGTACCTCAATGTCGATTTCAGGTCACGTGACCAGTACCACCAGATTCGAGACATGCAGCCTGCGGCCCCTTGCAGGTAGTTTATGCGGGCTCAGAACAAGGTGTACGATCAAGTTTGTGTATAGAACTTGTCATGCCAAGTTGGGCGAACAAGTTGTGGAACAAGTTGTAACAAGTTAGGACCCAGAAAGCCCGACTAGAACTGTTTTTTGCGGTTTGTAAAAGTTCTCTATTACCGGGATCGGATGGGATTCAATAATACACAGCAATGCCGGAGGATCTGCCGGCTGCGGAAGGATAGACTTTGACACCAAGAACTGTGGGGTCGAAGAAGACGGAGCTCTGCCAGCAAGTGGAATTTGTCACAGCTTCCCGGCTCCATTCTTGTCTATCCTCTTCCCCGCTCCCCACTTCCATCCTTTTCATTGAACATATAGAGCAGAAGGGGTTGATCTACGGGCTGGAAACGTGGACTGGTTCTCAACTTCTTTTTTTCTGGATGGATGGGGGGGAAAGAGATTCAAAGAAATTTTGAACTTGTGTGCAAACCGCATCCCCCTGCTTTCTATCATGTTGCTACCAACCCTTGGACCTGTGCCTTGTCCAAGTGAGCCTTTGCGTTGTTGAGCCAGGATTTTCTAAGCTGAAAACCAAACCGATACATTTTTGCACATCGGGATTGTGGCAGTCGCGGCGCGTGGGTTGATGATCGGATCCGGAAAGGTTTGCGAAAACCAAGGCTGCGGGGGAGCAGCAGCTTATGGCTGCAGAAGCGACACCTCGAGGTGGAGGCGGAGGCGGAGGCGGAGGGAAGAAGGGATATGATCCAAAGGTTGCAGCTGAGCGACGCTCGGTTTGTCGAGTTGACGCACTCCTTGTCCCAGCCTGTGCACAGCCTTTAGGAGACCCCAGCAGTCAACGCCGGCTTTCCTGTGTCTGCTCCGTCGAGTGCGTGTTGCTCTCCTATTTCTTACATTTTCTTCTCCTTCCTTCGCAACCCCAACGACTTGATGGCTCCTTCTTTGCCTTTGCTATGGCCTTGTTTCGACGCTCTATGTGCTGTACCTTGGCTTGATATTGCTGTGATCGACTCTCATCCATCGCGGTTTTAGGAATCGCGACCCACTGTGAATTCAAAGACTCGAGAAGGATTGGACGATACTGCAGAGGAATGGAACCAAGCTCGCAATTTCACCATCATGTCGTTCGTTTTTTTGGAGAAGGGCGCCGCTTGCACATGTAGTGGTTGAGACGACATTGAAGGTGGGGCAAGCGAGGTATGTCCCTTTCTCGGAGTGATGACATCCCGAAGCAGGATGACTTGAACGTCGGAACTCCGCCCGTGTCTCCTGCCCCCCCCCCCCTTTCTAGTTTTTTTTTAATTAATATTTTTTTAAGAAAAAAATCCCATGTGTCTCTCCTCTCAAGAATGATTTCTCTCCTCCTCCACAAGTCTTGAACGACCCGACAAGTCAGGATCATCCCCACACGATTTTCCGTTGATCGCTTGTCAAGAGAGAAAACAGTTGCGGAAAGGGAGGGATTCCGCCGGAAGGTGAATTAGCCGTCGTCTGGGCAAAAGACACGGAAGTCCGACTCGGAGGGGGGCTCCCATCCAGTTACGACGCTTGGTCAAGAGACTGGAAAGGCAGCTTGGTTCATCTCGTCACCATGCTCCTTTGCTTCAAGTAACTCAGCAGATGGGGGACATCAGAAGCAACGCACCTACGTAGAACGCCCTTCTGTTTCGTTAAAAAGGCTGCATCGAGCCCAGCCTCGAACGCTTTCCCACCACCATCAACTCCCCCCAACGCACAGTACAGAATACATCGACCTAAACTCTGGGTCACGCAAGCTTGATCGTCGTCAAAACCGCTAGAAGAACACGCCTTTCTTCCTCCATCTCTCTGAAGATCCCCTCCATAAACGATTCGGAAGACCCTTACTTCCTCCCTCAAGTTAATTCGAAAATGATCGCTCTCACCGCCGCTGTCCTTGGTCTTGCTCTGGCTGGAGGCTCCAGCGCCTCACCCCTTCGACGGGACGAGGGTGGATGCAAAACGCTCTTCACCGGGGCTCTCGGTTTCGACGTCATGGACGTCCAGCTCTACTCGAGCGCTCCACCCAAGCAGTGGTTCACCTTCAACGGGGCGGTGAATGACGCCAACGGCCTGCCTGTCCTGTCGTACGTGAACGCGAACGGCGTGGCCGCCGCCGACGCTCCGGAGAAGTTCGAGTTCGTCTCTTGCAAGTCGTTCCCTGCCGCCTTCCCAGGCAAAGGTGCGATCGACAAGTACCAAGGTTACATCAAGACGAGCGACGGTCAGTGCCTCCACGCCAAGGAGCTTGGGAAGACGACGCACTTTGAGAAGAAGCCTTGCCTGGGCCTGGGTCACGACACGGCCACGGGGGTTGCAAAGCACCAGAACTTCCAGCTTGCCCTCGAAAGCTTTTTCAACTACTACGACGTCCAGTTCCTAGGCTCGGACAACTCTCCCGTCGCCTCCCAGTTCGAAGGGGGTAGGAGCCAAGCATACACCTACTCGCTACGTTCCAACGGTCTGGGAAACAACCTTGGCGTCCTCTACGGTCAGAACGACGGCGATCAACCACGATCGAAGCAGTTTGTCGCCTACAAGGTCACGGCGTGATCCGAAACCTCGCTCTTCTCCTAACCCTTGGTCAGGGATTCCTTCTCTTCTTTCTTTCCTAATCTATAATAAAATACATAGATCCCCACCCCTCTCGATCACCAGGGAATCCCATGTATAGATACCGCTTGCAGCGAAGACTTTTCGCTCGCGAATGAACAGTCTGTTCCATAGCATTCAATGTGTGATCATGGCAAACGCTTTCACAGTAACCTCAGCCCTGAGGAAAGAGGTTCGTTCTCTTAAGGCTGGCTTCAAAGCCGGCAGGTACTCGTTTAAGACACTCGTGTCACAAATTCCAAGCTCTCAACGCCTGTGCCTTATCTTAATTCCAGTTGCCCCACCATGTGTGAAGCTTGCTTTCCCTTCAACCCTGGTAGTGGTGCGTTATCATTTCGGGCATTCCACACATTGTGACCTTCACTCGGCCAATCTAGATTGGAATCAGAATTCTTCAGAGCAACGTGAACATCGACGGCAAGTACTTTTATTACAAAGGTGGAAGCGGGAGGGGGGATGGGAAATTTTGCACTTGTTGGACCAAGCCCGGTATACTTGAGGTTCGCTGCTAGAGCCTCCGAGAGGTTCGCATCGGGTGTGAAACATCACAGCCTTGTTCCAATGGGCAACGAGGCCTTGGAGTATTCCTTCTTGATCTCATACCTGTCAAGGTTCATAACCTTGTCCCAGGCGGCAATGAAGTCCTTCTTGAACTTGTCGGCATTGTCGCTCTGGGCGTAAAACTCGGCAAGGGCACGGAGCTCAGCCTGAGAACCGAAGATGAGGTCGGCTCGGGTAGCGGCCCACTTCTTCTGTCCGGACTGGCGATCGAGACCGTTGAAGATTTCGTCCTGGGTGGCGCCATCGGTCGACTTCCAGACGGTGGACATGTCAAGGAGGTTGACGAAGAAGTCGTTGGTAAGCTGACCTGGACGGGTGGTGAGGACACCGAGGTCCGAGTTGTCGTAGTTGCATCCGAGGACACGGAGACCACCGATCAGGACGGCCAGCTCTGGTGCCGAGAGGGTGAGCAGGTTGGCACGGTCGACGAGGAACTGCTCGGTTCGGGCGCGCTTGGTCGATCTGCCGAAGTTTCTGAAACCGTCGGCAGTTGGTCGGAGGTAGTCGAAGGATTCGACGTCAGTCTGCTCCTGAGTGGCGTCGGCACGGCCCGGAGTGAATGGAACCTTCTCGCCAGAGGCCTTCTCGAGGGCAGCGACACCGCCGAGGACGATGAGGTCAGCGATCGAGACCTTCTTTCCACCAGGAGCGGAAGCATTGAACTGCTTCTGGATAGACTCGAGGGCTGCGAGCACCTCCGAGAGTTGCTTGGGGTTGTTGACGGGCCAGTCCTTCATAGGGGCAAGGCGGATACGAGCGCCGTTGGCTCCGCCGCGTTTGTCACTGCCACGGAAGGAAGAGGCTGACGACCAAGCAGTAAAGATGAGCTTGGAAGGCTCTATGCCGGCGCCAAGGATGGCCTCCTTGAGGGAAGCAACCTCAGCGTCACCGATGACAGGGTGGCTAGCCTCTGGGATTGGGTCCTCCCAGATCTGCTGCTCCTTGGGGACCTCTGGTCCAAGCCATCGAGCACGTGGGCCCATGTCACGGTGAAGCAGCTTGAACCAGGCTCGCGCGTAAGCGTCAGCGAACTCCTGTGGGTTCTCGAGGTATCGTCGAGAAATCTTCTCGTAAGCCGGGTCGAACCGCAACGAAAGATCAGTGGTAAGCATGGTGGGGCGGTGCTTCTTGGTGCTGTCGAAGGCGTCGGGGATGATCTCGTCGGCGTTCTTGGCGACCCACTGGTTGGCGCCGGCAGGGCTCTTAGTGAGCTCCCAATCGTACTTGAAGAGGTACTCGAGGTAGTAGTTGCTCCACTTGGTGGGGGTCTTGGTCCAGGTAACCTCGAGACCCGAAGTGATCGCGTCAGGTCCCTTTCCAGACTTGAACTTGCTGACCCAGCCAAGACCCTGGTTCTCGATGGAAGAAGCGTTAGGCTCCTCACCGAGGTTGTCGCAAGGTCCTGCACCGTGAGTCTTGCCGAAGCTGTGGCCACCGGCGATGAGAGCGACAGTCTCCTCATCGTTCATCGCCATACGTCCGAAAGTGGTCCTGATGTCGTGGGCGGCAGCGACTGGGTCTGGGATGCCGTCTGGTCCCTCGGGGTTGACGTAGATGAGACCCATGTGAGAAGCGGCAAGGGATCCCTCGAGGTCACGGTTCTTGATGTCCGTCGACTTCTCGCCAGTTCCGTCGCCGTTAGCGTATCGCACATCGTTTCCGAGCCAGGTGGTTTCGCCACCCCAGTACGTCGACTGATCAGCCTCCCAAGTGTCAGGGCGGCCTCCGGCGAAGCCGAATGTCTTGAAGCCCATCGACTCGTGAGCGACGTTGCCGGCGAGGAGGAACAGGTCTGCCCAGGAAATGGCACTGCCATACTTCTGCTTGATTGGCCAAAGGAGGCGGCGGGCCTTGTCCAACGAGGTGTTGTCAGGCCACGAGTTGAGGGGAGCAAACCTTTGCTGACCCTGACCGCCACCGCCACGACCGTCCTGGACCCTGTAGGTACCAGCGGCGTGCCAAGCCATACGAATGAAGAAGCCTCCGTAGTGACCGAAGTCGGCTGGCCACCAGTCCTGCGAGTCAGTCATGAGGTCTGTAAGATCCTTCTTGAGACCTTCATAATCAAGGTTCTTGAAGGCGTTGGCGTATGCAAAGTCACGGGCGTGTGGGTCCGAAACCGAGTTGTGCTCGCGGAGGATGTTGAGCTTGAGCGTGTTTGGCCACCAGTCGGAGTTCTGGGTGCCACCGCCGGCGAGGGGGACCTTCTTCCTGTCGACCTGGTGAACAGGGCACTCGCTAACCATGATGTCTGTGAGGGGATGTAAGCGTGGAAGGTAAGGGGAGAAAGGATGTTTTACAAGTACTAGTCACCCTTTGGTTGGTTGGAGGAGAGGTATGCAGTAGAAATGATATAGGAATACAGGATCCTTTTGGATGGAAGATGGAGTTGGGTGAAGGATGTAAGGAGGGGAATGTGATGGCTCTTCGGGGGAAGGTGGCGTCGGATCGTAGGTGGTTAAATAGTAATGGGTCATGGGCACACACCCAAAGGCCCAAGTTTGGTCTTGACTGCCTTGGTTGGCTTCGGCAGCTTGCTCGATTCGCAGAGGGGAGAGAGGTGGGCGGAATGGGAGACCATAGGGGGGGGACTTGGACCCCGCAAAAGGGAAAAGGGGAGGCGGGCTGCCCAGATCGAGAAGGGCGAGGGGCCAGTGGGCGAGCGAACGGGGGAGAGCAGACGAGTTACCGTCAGTTGCCGACTGTTTGCCGTGGGAAGATGGGGTGGCGAGCAGCGACACAGTGTGAGTGCAGAGCGACATTGCGACTAGCGCGGAGAGCGAGCCAATTTCTAATCATCTGACTCTTACGCACGAGCCAACTTCAACCCCCACCCTCCGCTTCCTTCAACGCTCGAGAGCAATCACTCCACTCACTTCAGACTGTGTTCCTTGTTCGTACTTAAAACGTTCTTATTGGGATTACGATCTCTATTACATGATTATGATCATCGTTCCATTAGGTTGCACAGTATTCTCTCTTCCCCCGCCGTTTTCACAGACACTGGCCAAGCTTGGATGCCCGGCCTTGCCACAACCGCCAAGGTTGCATGCCTACTTTCAGATCAAACGGTTGCGTTGCGTACATATATTCTACCGTGTGTAGAGACTCTCACTCATGATTCTCTGCACTATGACTGTGACTGTGCTGTGTTCGTGATCGATTCAAGGTGGCTCTCTTAACCCTCGCATACTGACTGTGGACCATGTATGCGCTCTCCACTCAACCACAGTTCTGGCTTCGCCACCCTAAACGTTCTGTCGATTTCGAATCGAATTCTGATCCTCGTCACCCTTCCCTTCCGTACGAAATATTTTGATCCTCTTTGCTCAAGCAGAATCTAACCTTGGTGATTGGTAATTCTGAATCACACAATGTGAATGTTACAATAAGCAGATCCTGAAGGGATCACCAAAGCATTGCGTTCTTGCATGATATCTAGGTCGAGTCCAACATTACCAGTTGTGAGTGTTCAGCCAGAGTGTGATTGTGAGTCTTCACGATGATAGAAGTTGCACAACTTCTTTTACGCTTCGTGCTCACTTAGGTGGGGGGGGGGGGGGGGGGAGAAGAGAAGGGGAGTCGGAATCATTCGAATTCACTTTCTTCGAGATCCTTCCGATTTCCCAGATCATTCACGATCGCAAAGCTCAGCCTATCGATTTCCAGCCAGGTGCATCCGCGTCGCCATCTTGCTTGGCACACCCCCTTCACTCCTCCGCCGCCTGCCAAATCGGACAACCCTTTGGTGGTCAATCGCCGATGGATCCGCCACGCTCTCCCTGCCTATCTCTCTTCCCTCAATCCATCTCCTTCAAGAACCCTGCTTTGGACCCCCCCTCGTCATCGTTTCTTCGCCTGTAAGTCGCAACGACAAGTAGGCAAACCGGCAACTCAACCTGCATCAACAACATGACAGGAAGACGCGAATCCCTTTCCCAGCCTCGTGGTCTTCTAGCAACTTCCGATGAAGAATGTGACGATCACGTCGAGTGTAATTCTACTCCCTTTTGCATCATTCTCCCTCTCACTCCCCCCCGAAACGATCAACTCCCTGGTCACCGGGTTGCCGATCCCCCCGTCCTCTCGAAACTAGGGGGAATGTCACGTGTGACGTGATCAAATCCAGGGATCAAAGAGAAAAAAAAAAAACCTCGATCAGAATTAAGGAGCCTCTGGATCAGATCACCCATCGCCCTGGACCGGCGTTTCCGCTTGATTTAACCGCGCCAGCCCGTTCACGCGAATCCACAGCTTGGTACAGGAGAGGGAAAGGGGGTAAAGCAGATCAACCCGCTTCCAGATCAATCAGCTTCGCCGG
This sequence comes from Violaceomyces palustris, assembly GCA_003144235.1. NCBI lineage: Eukaryota > Fungi > Basidiomycota > Ustilaginomycetes > Violaceomycetales > Violaceomycetaceae > Violaceomyces > Violaceomyces palustris. The sequence continues at coordinate 22,173 of KZ819985.1, read as the reverse complement.
AGGCCAAGAACCTCTAAAGACGATGACCCGACAAACCGTAAAAAGACAAACAGGCGCAAAACCCTTCTTTCTCTTCTCACATCCACTTCTTATGAAGTTTACAGAGGGTGAATGGTTGGGGGGATGGGCGAAACGAAAAACACCCAACCTCTTTCCTCTAGCTTGATGATGGTGAAGAAACTTGATGAAAGCGTCCAGCTTCGAGCAGAAGCCCAGACGGAACCCGTACCGAGTGGCAAGGCACAGACCCTGGCTCGCAATTTTTGATCGTTCCTCTCACTTTCCGCCTACCCAGCCCATCATACTTTGGAGGGCGGTTCTCAAATCTCCCTGCTTCCTCTTGCATTGGGTCTTTCTGAAGTGTGGTTCTGAGGAACACACTTTGCTGCTCTACTTCATGTATAATATACGTATTCGGCTTGTTATGTACAAGGCACTTTAGCTCAGTTGGTTAGAGCGTTCGCTTAACATTCTTTTCGGATCTAAAAGATCCCATTGCGCGAAAGGTCCCCGGTTCGAGCCCGGGAGGAGTCAGCCCAATCTTTATTCCCACCGTCCCATGGGTCATGCTTTTTGCTGCGAGGGCATGGTCAGTGGCATGAAGCACTCGCCATGGAAACAACGCCCCACCCCAAGCCTGGTCGATGAGAGATCCATCGTAGCAAGGACAAAGTTAAATGAAAAAGGAAGGCGACGAGGGCACCACAATAGAATAAAATTGACGATCCATTCGTATCATTTCACCCAAGATGACTAGTGAAGGGGCGGAGGGGTACCGAACCTGGCATCGCAAAACCGAACGCTGGAAAAGTTCACCAAAAACGAGTATATAGTTCTGAAAGATGTAGAGATCGGTGAGACCCAAGTTGCGGGCGATGAAGTGGGCCACGATGGGAGGGTGCCGATGGAAAAGAGGGGAGAGCTCGGGAGGTCTATGCTAGGAGCTTGAAAGCGGGGAAATCGACAAACGGGCCTCAAGGAGTTTTGTTTTCGCATGAGCGTACTAAGTCAGAAGAAAGGGTGACATTGGGAGAGGAGGGAGGGAGGATGGCAAGCTTAGGAAAAGGGAAGGGCCATCGTACGTATGTCGCACTCTCTCGTTTCCAAAGAAAGAAAGAAAGAAAAAGGGGGGTGTGGAGGGAAGAAAGAGTAGAAAAGAAGAAAAAGAAAAACAGAGAAACAAAAGGTCCGTCCCAATTTTTAAACCAAACTTTGCTTTCTACGGGGTCGATCACCGCGGCGCTTCCCTTGACGTTTGCCGTTCAGAGGTATTCTTTTTACGAATCCGGGTAAATCCTTGTTGGTGAGAAGAGAGTGTGAGTGTGATGAGCCGAGGTGTCGACGGGGCCGATACAATTACAAGAAAAAGGCTTGTTCAAGCTGCTACCGCTTCTTTTGTGCTGAAGGTGAATTGATATTTTCAACTCCGGGCACTCTCTCTCTCTCTCTCTCTCTCTCTCTCTCTCTCTCTCTCTCTCTCTCTCTCTCTCTCTCTCTTTCTCCCTCTCCCTCTCCCTCTCCCTCTCCCTCCCTCTCTCTCTCCCTACCCCTCTCCCTCTCACTTTCTCCCTACTTCTCCTTCAGACCCCTTGGATTCCCCTCTCATGTACACAAGCCTGTGACGGGAAGCTGAGAGGCCAAGGAATGGAATCATCAGCAGTTGTAGTGAAGGTCGGTTGGGAACACGATTCCATCGTGTCTGACCAAAAGAATCGGGACTCTGCCCCGAGGGATGCCACCTTGTTCGAAGGGGGGAGGCGGAGTGCAGACCATGGTCTCCCTGGACCTGACCTCGACACGTTCGCTCTTCCAATCGCCGAAGAAAACGAATAGGTTTGGGTGCAAGTTTTCACCAAACAGCGTCACCACGCCGGTCTCGGCCGAGCCTGGAGCCTTTCTTGCGTCCCTGGCGGGGGCGACGACGTTGTGCAGTAGTGGTATGGGGGTGATTGGCTGAGCTGGGGCAGGTACAGTGATGAGATGGGCTATGCTGCTGTCGGCGACCGAAGTCTTAGGTTGGGAACCCCCGACAATCCTGGGCGGGACGTAGAAAGAGTGCCTGGCAATGTCGGTTCCCACCACTGTCCAAATGTCAGAGTCTGCGACATCGACAGACCACATTGCTCCCGGTGCGACGCTGCCGGCAGCAGATGATTCAGAGTTGGTGAGCGAATTGGCGTACGAGGTGCTGCGACGGAGCTGGTCGTTCTCGTTCTGTTGATTTTGCATGCCCACAACCGACAGAGATTGGCCCCTCCGCCTGTTCTTGGCCGCGTTCGCCGCCCTCTCCTTCTGTACCACGACCGACGAGGAGACGCGGCGAGGTCTCTTGACCTTACCGCCGTCTGACGAGATTGGCGGGTCCATTGAGCCCACTTGCACCGTCGAGGCAGGGGAGGGAGAGAACATGGAACTGTGGCGGGACGAGGCCATCGAGAAGCGGGTCTGCGCAGCGGCGTAGGCGGCCGCCACAGCAGTCGGACTCGTTGGAAGTGACCCCATGGGCTTGGACATGTCAAAGTCGCCAGAGGCGGATGCGTTCATGGGTGTGACAGGAGTCGTTGGTGTTGAGGGTACGCTGAAGGCACTAGCCACCCACTTCCTCGCCTCGCTTGGCCTATGCATGCCGACAGACTCGTTTAGGCAGGCGAGGAATGGCCCACTTGTGCCAGGCGAGAGCGTCTCGCCAGAGTCACTGATTGGCCGGGGCACCGCCGCGGAAGAATCCTCCAGCACTTCCAGAGCAATCTTGTGCAGTTGCGATACCGGATCCCCAAAAGCCTCTCGAGAAAAGTGCGAGGCGCCGGCCGATCCTCCGCCAAGGACGGTCGTTCCCTTTTCCACCTTCCTCACGACCATCACTGGGCTCACGACTGCCGTATTCAGGCATTGAAGGACGATGGGCTGGTTGTAGTGAACCGTCATCTGCGAGCTGGTCAAGCCGCTGGTCGGCAGAGCGTTCGGGGGAGGCGGAGGATAGCCTTTGACCGGTGGCTGCATCGGCGTGGACGAAGCAGCGTCTGCACGCTTCTTCGGGTCGACCAAGTAGATGATGAAAGGGTCCCAGCTCGACATTTTGGCGACGAAGCAGGACGGAGGCTCGTTGCGGTTCTGCGTTGAGGGGTTCATGTTAAGAAAGGGCTGGTTATCCGACCCCTTGAACCAAGATGGCGCGCCAGAGACGCAAAGGTAGCGGGTCGAAACGGTCTGCGATCGGAGGCGATGGAAGAGCGAGATGACCGACCCGTGGTTTACGCAAAGTTCAGTGTTTCTCGAGCTTTGGCGCTTTTTGCTGGGTTTACTGATGACTTTGATCGGCTTGCTCGCGAAAGTTCCGAGCAGGTGCCTGTCGATCGGCGTCGCACCGGGCACAGAGATGGAGACCAGGGCCTCGACGTGCCTCCTTTTTTCATCGACGTCAGAGATGAAGAGCTGCTTGCCGATGCAGCGTCCGGATATGGCCATCTCAGACGAGGGATTGCCCACATCGATCAAGCGCCCACTGCTCGAGGCCCACTCGAGAGCGCCGTCCTGGACGCCAGGCTCTCCACTGATGTTGATGGTCAATCGGGGAGGGGACAGGACGGTCGGGATCTGATCTGGATTCATCTGGCCTTGCATTTGGAAAGGAGGGGGCCGCGATGCGTCCGGGCAGACGTTCCACCAGCTGCTTCCGATAAGTAGGACCATCGGAGGAGGACAGAGGAATCTGATCGAAGCATGACCCAAGACGGAAGGAGAAGAGGGGCGCATTCAAGTGTTAGAATCAGAGCGAGTGCTTGGCGATCGACCTACAGAACTTTTCCCTCACCTTTTCTCCGCCCCGTAGCTCTTCTGAGCGACCTTCGTAGTCATGATCAGGACATTCCTCTCACCCATCGTCAGACGACTGGGAGTGGAAAGGTATTGACGCACAATGTCCCTGTTGAATGGAATGCACCGTTCCAGAAAGGGAGGAGATCATTAAGAAAGAGGAAGGAAAGGAAGAATCGAGGGCGAATTCGGAAAGCGTAAGAGGGTAAAGTAAATGAGTCAATGATCGGCTCAGCTTGGATAGAGGGCCCAACGTTGTCAAATCAGTGTCGGAGAGCTTCCTGAACGGCACTCAAGAACGACAGGATGACAATGTGGGATGTGAGGGCCACCAATGATAAATGATGCTCCTGATGGCGAGCTGTGAAGGCTGATTACGTACTGGATGAAAGGACTACAGTCACCGATGTTTCCATCCATTCCGACGGTCTGTTGGCCACGCAGCTGAGAAGATTCAACCATTGACATTTGCTGGTACAAGCTAGGCTTCATGCTGATCTGATACTGGCCTTGTTGAGGCACGTCGCCATTCATGCCACCTGGGCCCATCGGTGCATGGTGAGGGGGCTGTTGATGATGTTGACGATGTTGATGATGCTGGATATGTTGGGGATGATGCTGTTGCTGATGATGTTGATGGTGGTGATGATGATGGTGATGTAGCTGTTGTTGTTGTTGTTGTTGTTGTTGTTGTTGATGATGTTGCGAGTGAAGATCGTTCGGATGCCGGTGTGCCATCTGGGACTGAAGCTGGAATTGGTGCCGCTGTTGCTGCTGTTGGAATGCGAAGAGCTGATGGTTCGAGCCGTCGCGAGGGGCTTCTTGCTTGATGGCAGCACCGAACTGACGTTCCCCGCTCCCGAAATCTTCCTCCTCCTCCATGATTGTGGGCGTGCTGTGGCCATCCCGGTTGGCAGAAGGGTTGCTGGAGCTGATTTGAGCACCGGAGGCAAGAGCGGCGGAAAGTCGATGTTCACTGTATGCACTTGCGTCGAAAGGATCAGATGATGATCCGCCCAAATTCTGACCGAAATTCGGCGAGGGAGGGAAGTAGCTGGCCTGATGCGGATGCGGCTGTTGCTGCTGGGGAGACGCCGACGTCAGAGAGGAAAAGCTCGGTTGGTTCGATAGCTGGAAGTGAAGCTGTGACTGGACAGGCACCTGTTGGCTGAAGTCCTGACCGAAGCTTTGATTTTCGTTGGGAACTTCGGCGTTCGACCACTTCTGATCCAGATTGACACCCTGCATGGGATGCGCACCCATGTGCTGCTGGCCATGCTGATCCTGCGGGCTCATTTGCTGCTGTTGGATGGTGAGGCCGGACTGCAGCGAGTGATGCCGTTGGAGCTGTGGCGGCGTGCCAAAGTTGGTGCTAGGGCCAGCCGAGGGCGAGTACTGGGCCTTCTCGTTCGGGTTCAAGCCGCTTCCCGAACGAGTCATGGTGAGGCTATGGCGACCAGCTGCGCCGCTCGAGGTCGACCTGGGACGCGAGATCCCATCATGACCAGGCAAGGAATCGGCTGAAGAGGTGAAGCTAGCCACCGACTTGAGACCTTGACTGCCAGGCCTGCTCCCAGGTTGGGATGAGAAGGCCCCAGACAAAGTGGAGCCAGGGCTGACGTGGGGTGCGAAGTTGTTGTTGCTGGCGCCCGAGGGCGAGATGGGCGAAGGCGGAATGGTCAGATGTGACTGATCGATCTGGGCTTGTCCAGGTCCTCCAGTGCTGTTGCTTCGACTGGAGGCGAAGCTTTCGTTGTCGCCGCCTTCTCCACCTTGGTAGAATTGACCTTGCGAAGACACCGAGCTTCGTCTCATATCCACCTGGCGTTGTGAAGCAGGGACGGAGGAGGATCCGGAGAGTTCGCCTGCACCGCGGGTAGCATTCTCAAACATCGAGGGTTGGAATTGAGGCAGGGAGACAAAGCGGGCACGGGCTTGCGGTGTGTCCGAGTTTCCCCCGTTCAGTCCAGCTCCGGTCACCTCGGACGTCGTCCGGCTGGGAGTCTTCTCGCCTTGGCCGATGGGCGACCGGATCTGTTCATCGTATCCGTTGGCAACACCATCTTCGCCGAAGGAGTTGCTCGACCTCGAAATCTTCAGAGCACTCGGCTTGTTGGGCCTCTGCAACGCGTTAGAAATATTTGCAGAGGGGGCCTCTACCTGGCTTGGCGCCACATCAGCGTTGTTTTGCCAGACACCACTCGAACCGAAACTGTCTTGTCCCGGTAAGGCTCCCGGCCCAAATAGGCCGGCTGTTTGCTCTTGACTGGGAGGATGCGAGCTCGGTTCCGGCCGGCGCCCATCGAGACTCATGTTGGCAAAGCTGGCCGACGCATGGCCTCCCGAGAAGGATTCTGCATCTGGGCCAAAGCCTGGTTCAAAGCTCTGACTGTTTGCATGATGGGCATTGCTGTGAGAGGATCCGGCTGTCTGGCCCTGCTGCGAGTTGGCAACGTACTGAGAAGAGTCTCTACCGTAATGATCGTTGCTCAAGTCGAGGTTTGGTTGCGAGAAAGCAGCCAGGGCCGATGGGCCGGGCTGCTGCTGATGAGGCAGGTTTTGCTGCCGGAGCTGGTGCTGCTGGCCAGGGGTATCATCCGAAGGCAGTATGTTGAACTGCTGGTTTGCACCAAAGCCAAGCCCCGTAGAATCATGATTTGCCACGCCGGAGCCAGCCTCCATGTGGTAAGAGTAGGATTGATCCAGCATGCCTTGATTGTTGGGAAGGCCAGAGCCTGAGCTGTGGAAACCGTGCTGGAGGGTGTCAGCAGAGCCTAAGGCACCAGCTAGCGAGTTGCTTGAGCCTGGATGAACCTCGGTTTGGATTGAGGGATTTCCGCTCGAATACGAGCTCAGCATTGCACCGTTATCATGGTAGATGCTCTGCTGCACCATGTCCGTATCATTCCTCACTCTTTGATTCCCCCGATCATTCGACTGGCCCCAGGAGCCTGTTGACGTGCCTTCTTGCTGCCACTGTTGGTTATGATACATGGCTGCGAAGGGGTGGGCCTACAGACCGACAGTTGCGTTCTCTCCAAAGGAGAGGAGGGAATGAATGCGGTCGCGGTCCAAAGAGATCGACTTTGCCAGTTTTTTCCTCCGATCTATCCTTCCTGGTATTTCTGATTTGGACCTTTGCTCTTGCCCCCTTTTTTATCCCTCGCAATGAGCTTCCCGTCCCTTTTTAGCTCTATTTTCAGCAGCTATGCTGGTGAGAATAAGATCACGGGAAGGAGAGCCTGCAAGGAAGGGAGGGGGACGTTGGGAAGGATTTGTTCCAGATGAAGTTCAAGAGGAAGCGAGAGGGAATGAAGGCAGAAGTATGCCAAAAACTAGCAGAGGGCGCGATGGAGGGAATGTGCTCCAGCGTCACTAGATGGTGTGTGAACTGTGGGTGACGGACTGGATCAACAGAATCGTGGAAACGTCAGTCAGCGGATCGTTGCTACAAACTTGGCCGAGGTGATTATCAGAGTTCACGGTGTGAGTTGAATTGCCGGGCACAAGACGTGGAAACGAACGGTCAGAAAGGATTGAGAGAAACCCCATCTTGCACGATAGCATCCGAAGAAACCAAAGTGATGCACTTCCAAGACCTCCCCAACCCCCCCCCCCCCCCCCCAACCCCAACCCCGCCCTAACCCCCCAAAAGATCCGAAGAAATGTCAGGGTAGGATGAGGGGAAAGGACGCGTCCAGATATAGAAAAGTGACTCACATATTCTATTCCATGGAAATCGTCTTTGATGGAAGGGTAAGAACGGGTGAGGCTTCGTGCCTGGTACAGGAAAGAGAGGGCCAAGGCTTAGATTAAACTGAGCAGCCGCTTTTATGAAGTAGTAGCCAAAGTGAAGACGAGAAATTAGGTAAGGTTCAAGACGGAACGCACGTTTCGGCTCGAGCGATAATGACCATGGGAGAGTTCGGGTGAGCATTTGGGAGAAGAGATGATCGAGATGCTTGCCTTACCTTGGCGATGAATAGTCGTGTCAGACGAATGAATCACGTCGTTTGAAAGTTGGTTGGAGACAGCGACCGAAAGTGAAACAAAGGCGAACCGGATCCCCGATGATTGGGTGGGTGGGCTGGAAGTGGGGAGGCTGGGATGAGCTTGGCCCAGAGATAGTGAAAAGGGGAGGGATAAAAGCTGGAATGCTCCAGAGCGAGATGATAGAAAACAGAAAGAAAGAAAATGAGGAAGGAAGGAGAAGAAGAAAGACAGGGTGCGAGCGATAGGGTTCCGAGGTAGTCGAGGGAGACGTTAGAAGAAAGACTTCGGAGAATTCGCCAAGTGCCGTCCTGTTCCTTCTAAGCTTTCTCCTCGGGCTGTCTTCCCGCTCGTGATTCCCGATTAGTGCAGGGAATTTTTTCTCGGGCCGCTGGAAGCTGGGGATGAATCGTTGCCGGCTTTGGTAGAGACAAAAAAAGGAAGAAGAAAGTGGAGGAGAGGGAGAGGGAGAATGGAACACGAGTAGAGTCGGACTCTGACAAGGAGGCGGCGCGGATCCAGCTTGAAGGACGGTGGAGGTGATGAGCCAGTTGGATGGTTTGAATGGAGAAAGAGAGCACGGCGAGAAAGGAAAAGGAGAAAAAAGAAAGAGAGAGAGAGAGAGAGAAAACGCGATTGCAGGAAGGAGGAAGCCGAGGAGGAGGACAGAAAGGGGGAGGCAAAGGGAGACAAATGACGATCAAAGGGGTGAGTGAAGTTGTTGCGAGGACGAGGGTACGCGAGATGGCGATCCGGGAAGGTTGATGATGAAGGATGGTGGGGACGGTGTGGTGTGGTGTGGTGCGGTATGGTGGTGTAGATGATGGAGGGGGCGACGATGGAGACGGGTATAGACTGTGAGTGGCAGAATATGGCGTGGCGGCGATACGAGAGCGGATCAAGAGTCAGAGCCAGAGCCAGAGCCAAAGCCAGGACTGGTGAAAGAGAGCAGAAGCGAGGGAGCGAGGCAGAGAGGGAGGGCGAGAGCGAGAGGGAAAAGGGAAGAGGGAGGGGGGGGGAGAGGGCGCGGCGAAGGCGCATGTGCAAGTGCGAGTTACGGTAGTTTGGTTACCTCTGCGGGCGGATTCAGTCTTGATTAAGATTCTGGGATGGATTTCGATTCAACCGCCGCCGTATGGGGGAGTGGGTGAAAAGGAGGGGGGATGCAGGCGTGTTCCGAGGCGGACCAAGTAGTGAGATGGTGAGAGACACGAGAGGGAGAGAGAGAGTCGACGTGATTTTCGATTCGTTTACACCGACTCCGATTAAGAACTAGTCACTCGCGGCTATTCCGAGGAATCATCCCAATTAAAACGACTCGAGATCGCGCTCTGTTTCTTAAAAAGGCGAAGACAGTCATGAGCGTAAAATATCAATCATGGAATGTGAATGTATCAAAGTATCTAGATCATTGTTATTTTCCCTTTTCCGTCTCAGATACCGCTCAGACTTGACTTAGAGCTGATGTCTCGACTCTTCCACCCAGCAAGACCCGAACCATGGCCTGTGCTGAAAAAAAAAGAAAACGCGACTTAACTCGACCAGCACACGACCACACCTTACCCACCCAATCAGTCACCCCAAGAGCCCACGCACACGAACCGAATGGATGTAGAAAGATCACGAAGCCAGAAAAGCAAATCGACGTCTTTCGGTAGGGGTAGGTGCTTGCGGGACGAGAGGAAGAATCAGAGAGAGGTGAGAGCGAGGAAGGGAAAGAGGTATTTTTGTGTAAATGCGAATGATCAGAACGTAACCCCAAAAAAAAAAAAAAAAAAAAGAGAAGGAAAGAAAAAGGAAAGAAAAGAAAAGGCTAAAGTGCAAAATGAACAAGAAAAGAAACCAGCGCCAATTTGCAATGACCAAACCCGAACCTAAAAAAAAAGGAAAGGAAAAAGAAAAACAGCCAGGAGCCAAGCAAGCGGGCTGGAACGGGCTTGCTCTGGACCAAAAGGTCTGGCTCGGATCCCTTTCGTCCAAAATCCAGGCCCGTTTCCCACTTTCACCCTCACATTACAGTATCCCCACCCTTTTCGATTCGCGGCCATCTGCGAAAAAAAAAAAAAAGAAAGAAAGAAAGAGTCCATTCAGCATTGGTGTCTTGAGCATTTTCCTCCTTCCGATCCAGTCACGAGTCTTAAGGTGCACAAGGTTAGCTGGAGTGACTAAAACTTTGGGTACGCGGATTTATTCCAACTCCCTCCCTTCGCCTCTCTGATCTCTTTTCTGTGGGTGTACTTTTTAATTCCTTTTTTTTGTTTACGATTTGCCCCTCCCTACCCTCCTTTCGGCATCCCGGTGAGGAACCGAAGACGGAGATTGGGGGGAAATCATTAGAAAGAACGGACAAGGAAGCGAGTAGCCTTGACCAAACCCATCCAAGTCGCCTGATTGAGGGTGACTTTGGACCCCAAGGCTCAGAACTCAGACGACTTTGTGGCGGTCAGAGGTGAGGCATGAGTTTGAGTCGTGGATGGAAGGGACACCCTCATTCGACCTGGTGGTTCATGCCTGGAAGGACTGGGGAAGAGAGTAGAGAAGTGGAAAGGTGGGAGCGAGGGAAAGGGGGCGGGTGGGAAGAGCTGAGGACTCGGCTTGCGCGAAAGACGGGGGACAAGGGCCCGAGAGTTGGACAGAAGCGGTTCGAAATCCAGAATCCAGATCCATATTCGAACGACTTTCACATCCTCAGAAGGACGACAACAACTCGGGATTGTTGTAGAGATGAACCCCAACTCACACCTCTCGCCCACACCACTGACGAATCCTTTGACATGCATAAGAATCCTGAATGTCAGCCAGGGTCAGGACGAGGATTCATACTGTGAATCTTTCGATGGTCCAGAGCTTGACACGTTCGTTTTGGATCTAGCGCTTTGACGGCAGAGGGAGGAATGGTCAGTTCGCAGCGGAGAAGAGGAAAGGAAGGAAGATGGATTGGGCGATGCCACCGTTTTTCACAGCATAGGGTCCAGGCCAACTTCGAGCTTTGGACATGCTTTGCTGACTTCTTTCCTTTCCCTCCCTTTCCTTTTTTGGATCGAGATCCTTTTCGGACTTGCAAGCAGCTCTCTTAATCCTTTCCTTTTCTTCCCACTTCCTTTCTTTGGCTTTTGGAGAACTTTTCGAATCCAACCTGCCGAAGGCGAGAAAACTCTCCCTCGAGTCGCACTCTCTTTTCCAATCCTTTTCAAGGACACACTCCCCCTCCTTGGAAGTGAGGACCGAGTCCTGTCCGACAGCGAAGAGAGATGGATGATCATCAATCCCAAGTCCAAAGGACAACCGACTCCTTAGGTGATGATTAGGCAAAGGGAAGAGGGGTGCAATGAAAGTGTAAAAATCCCCGTCCCTTTCCGGTGTGGCGTTAGACAGCGAGTAGCATCTTGAGATGGGCGAGAAGAGAGGGGAGGTGAGTCAGATCTATGGACCGTGGCGCATTTCCCTGATCAGCCATCAGCCAGCAGGGCGTTTTCGCAGGTGGACTACGGCAACGGTCACAGGTCAAGACCCGCCACCACCCCCACCCGAAAAAGAGAGGGAAAAGAAAAAAGGAAAAAAGAAAAAAAAGAAAAAGAAAGGCGAAAAACGTACTTGTAGGTGGGTCACGCAGTCAAAAGGCGCCTGCAGTCATGCGCATAAACGCATCTGTGTGAAGGGTGAGCGTAGGCGACTCGCGTTGGAGCCTTTCTCAGAAAAGATGGTGAGTGAAAAGAAAAGGAAGAAAGGAAGGAAAGGGTGACGGTAGAGAAAGAGTATGGAACAAGAATCGATAGCAACTAGTTTAGAGCTAGAATCACAGGTTTCCCCATCGAGTTTTCCGAGCGCTCTCCCTTTTGACCTGCATGCGTCCATGAACTTGATCGATTGCGCTCTGAGGACGGCTGTCATCCCCCCCTCGCCTATGGAACGACTCGCACGGTTCAGGTTGATTTGGGGGCCAACCTGAACGAATCCATCGATCGGCCCCGGGGGTGAAGAACCTCGGGAGAATCGGGGATTTCAAAGTGTGAGTAGTCTGAGTGCTAATCCCCCCCATATCGGCCTTATTCCTTCCATTTTCTCTTCATTCTTCCCAAGAATTCTATTTTTTTGGGGGGGGGAGAGGTCGAGACTAACTCAAACGCCTTCCGCACCTCTACTCACAAATGCCTTTGTCCTCAATCGATCCCTCCACCATCTACTTGGGCTTTTGAGAAAGTGAGGGGGGCACGGGAGCGGGAAGCATATCATGACATGAAAAGAGGAGAAAAAGAAAAGAAAAGAAAAGAAAAGGTCGAACCCCGTGAGGAAGGGGCACACCAAGGGGGGTTGACCCTGCTTCGGCGGGGTAGAATCTCCGAAACGGGACAGGAGCAATTAAAGCAGTCACGACGAGTCCAGTCTGCATCGAATATCCTTGATGGATTCTCCAAACCCAACGAAACAGGAGCGCCACTTGGCCATTCCGCTTGCGTCTTCTCTTGCTCCCTTCCTTTTCCTTTCTCTTTCTTGCCTTTCTTAAACCCTAATGAAAGGGTTGACTTGATCGATCTGCCGCATCTCCTCCCCTTCCACCCCAAAGGTGAGCCCTCCAAGGTTGGATTGCGTTTTCCTTTTCAACCTTCTATTCCTATCGTTTATTTATTTGAATTCTTGCGCCGTCCTCAGCGGTTGGGCAAGTTTGCCAACCATCACAATCTGAATGTCGAGACTGGTTCCACGCCACCACCCAACCCACCTCTTCCAAGTTCGGGTCCCCGGGATGATCCTTTAGCAGGATCCGCACCGCAAAGATCATCCGTGAATGCAGCGTGTGATCTGTGAGTGTGTGCGCGTGTGCTGCATGTGTTGTGCCGTGCAAAGTCAACTCGGGATGTGCATGGAGAAACTCATCACCGAACCTCTTGGAAATCCAGGCAACGGAGAGGCGCACGAGAGAACCAAAGCGAGCGCGCACGGCAGCGCCCTGCATGTTCCCTACACAAGGACCACCACGACAAGGTCACCGTTACGGCATTTTTCCGCGCTCTCCAACCTTGGGCTCCTTCTTGCGGGGGTCTCTTTCAGGAAGGAAAATACGGAAAGAAAGAAGAAGGAGAACAGAAGAGAAGTGGAAAAGAAGAAAGGGAAGAGGCAAAAAGAAGTGAAAAGGGAAGTCACCTCTCCAACGACCCAACAACCAACCACTTGAGTCCAGAGGTCACGTTGAGCCCCCGATCCCCAGGCCCCAAAATCAGCCAACCAACAAGACGTCGATTTGACGGGCGATAAGAGCCTTCTGTACATGAGGTGGTAAGACGACCATGCATGCTAGACCATCTTCAGCCCTCACCCCACCTCCACCCTCCCTTCTTCTGCCTCTTCCTCTCTAGCCCAATCGACCTCCGTTCCTCCTCTTCTATGCTCCCTTTCCTCTTCTTCCTTCTCTTTCTGTTCTTTTCTCCTTCATCGGGGCAAGCCTTGACGAAAGGTGAGAGGTAAGAGTTTGGTCCCGACCGACCGGACGAAGGTGTGGATCTCGTTTGGAGGGGAGGAAGGAAAAGTGGGGCAGGGCGGGGGATCGAGTTTCGAAGCCGTGGAAAAGCAACCGGGCGAAGAGTCGAGCGGTGAAGCGATCGATAGACATAAACAACATGCGATGCTGACTTGTGACTGTGGTAGGTCGGGTTGTTGGGAATGTGCTCTGAGTTTGTTTCTGCTTTTGTTTTCAATCTTTTTTGGTCTCTGTTTCTCCCTTTCATTTCAATCTTTTTGTCAACTCTCTCTATCGTAGGTCACTTGTTGGCGTGTGGGGTTCCTGCTTGCATCGCCCACCGTCGCACTTAGGTGGTTTGGAAGAAGAGGGAAGGAGAAAGAGGAACGGAAGAGGGCGTGTGTGTGTGTGTGGAGATCTTCCTCGATGGGGGACAACGTGGCGAGGATAGGACAGAAGTGAGAGGGTCGAGGTTGGGAGAGATGACCAACTTTCGACTGTCGGTGTTAGTTTTTCCCGTCGCCCCCCGGACCCTTTACCCTAGGTCCCTCCGTGAAGACAAACATCCCACACTGAAGAACCTCATCATCGGACGAGGTGGTCCCTGTTTGGACCAAGGTTCGTGGACATCTGACGCTGTACCATTCCCCCCAAGCACATGAGACCAGATTGAACTCGTCCACTCCCATCCATTGCGGCCGATGGGTCTGTTGTAATCCGTACGTACCCATGAGAGGTGATGCAGAGAGGAGGAGCGTGGACCGTCGGTCAAGGAAAGACACTTTCAGTCCCCCCAAAAAAAAACCACGCCGTGGCATATTTGTCTCCATGCTGACACTCACCACGAAAGATATGCAAGTGGGATCTTGTGTCTCATTTGGACCCTACTTTCTCCGTCGAAAGGAAAAAGAAGCGATGATTTCGGGAAAGACATCAACAGAGATTCGTCTTTCCTTTTCTTTCCCTTTCTTTCAACCTCCGACCTGAGTGACAGAATCTCTCGGGTCTTGAACCTTCCCAACGGTTGCGGATCCACGATGTGGCGTATCCGCAATGCAAATCGCGTATTCGGCTAGTGTGGGTGAGAGAGGGAAGCGGTAAACACGACCATCAAAGAAGATTGCGGGCTCGGATGGATAAAAAGGCCTTAAGGTCTATCCAAGGGATGGAAGGATGTTGACCCGGGAGAGCTTCAACAAACGTCACCCAAAGGAAACCGCGGAACGAGCTCGAAATTCCCCGTGCCAGGCGATCGCATCAAAGGAGTCCCCTCGGCAGCAAAAAAAAAGTTCATGGATCGAGGGAAGAGAATCTGAAAGAGAGGCCTTCCTTCTTCGAACACATCGCCGCTTTTGGACTATATGAGGGGATCGAATCCACTTTGTCCCACGCTTTTCACCGGGGTAGTCCCCCCCCCCCCCCCACTCTCGGCTTTTTGTTGTCGATAATCTCTGCAACCTTCGAACGCGGAACAAAAGCGAGGGGGTGATGACGGGAGCTGAAGTGGGGGATGGTGGAAGAGCTTGGAGTGCAAGTCCTTGGAGAGGGATGGCATCAAATCACGTAAATGCGCAATTTCATAGTTTTTCTAGAAAAGAACAAGAATAAAAATCCTCCGGCAATAGCTTTCTTCCCCGTTTTGCGAGTCCCTGACGTGCGAGCTTACCATTCCGTACCATTGAGCCCATCTCCACGTCGACATGGGTGACCTTGAGCTTTTTTCTTTTTTCCAACGACCCAACCCAACCTCAGCTCCGGACAATCTGACACTTTGTCGTGATCTCGCCTTGATCAAGATTGAAACTCTCTTCTCCCCGCATCGCTTTTTCTTTCGGCGCTTGGAGTTGAGGCGAAGTGGAACGGGTTGGCTCTAGGCGTCCGGTGCCTTCGCAAATCTCGGCGCATTTGGTTTTTCCGCATTCACCATGGCGATAGGTGGGTTTAATCTCCATCCGCGGAGCGTGATATGGTTAGAACCTTCCCCGCCCTTCGGTCTTCCCTCCCATTTGGCCATCGCTGGAAAATGTCCGAGCCCAACAGTGCTGCAAAGAGAAAAGGGAAAGGGGAAAGGGACAAAGAGTGAATGTACAGTACGTAAGATGGGTAGAAAAAGAACAAGGAAAGGAAAAATCGAAGAAGGGAGTTTTCTTTCCTCCACTTTCTTTCTCAAGTCTTGCAGGGTAAGTGTGAGGCCTCCCCAAAATACGCTTCAGTGAAAAAACGAAAATCATCCTCCTCCTTCTCCAAGCTTTGGAACCATTCTTGCTTACCTGCAGGGTGTGTCCAGGCAAGTCACCGCTTGATCTCATCTGGAATCGAAATCGCTGGCGAGAGGAAGATTCGGACGTTCCGATCGCACCGACCGCCTTCCGCCTCGGCAAACAGGAAGAGCCTCTACTGGGTAGGCGAGATCCAATCTCTTGAAGATGAGAGAATAGAGCTCAACCTCCCTGAAAAGCGAGTCCCTCTCTTGGAAGCCTTTGGTACTCGCCTTGCTCCGTCAATCCAGGGAGTCAAGTGAGCAAGATAGTGGAAAGCTGCATCATCGGCGATCGAGGCCCAGTTCTCTTCCTTATCAAACCTTGGTTGATGGTATCTCCGAGTTAGTCCAACATGCTTTAATTTTTTGCCAAGGCGTTTTTTTCCTCTTCTTTGGAATGATCTCAGAGCCAAACCTTGACGTTTGCTTCGCTTGTCGTTATCATGTGTTGACCCTTTTTCCTCTTTGTCACAGACTCCATCCGCGATCCGGTCTCGCTACAGGCCGTGTCTTGAGGCGATTCTTTAGAAACCTTGTCCTACCCCTTTCCCTCTGACTTGCGGGAAAAAAAAGAAACAAAACAAAGCAAAAGAAAACGTTTCTATGGAAGAGAGGCGATTCATGGTGAGGGTGGCGTGGAGGGGTAGCTTTTGAAGTTGGAAAGGGGAAAACTCAGGCGAATAACTCACCCTTGGAGAAACCTGGTGGTCGGTCCAAAGTGAGTTTCGAGCAAGCTGGTCAAGGAGCTATAGCTGAAAGAGAAAGAGGAGCGGTCCTAGGAGGGGAGAAATGGCGGCACAAGGAGAGGATGTTCAAGATTCACAATTCTTTGACTTGCCTCCAGCTTCAAGCTTACGGAGGGAAGGTCGAGAGACGGATGCATCCAGCTGGATGTCGTGTGATTCTTTCTTTGTACCTTTCTCTCTTTCCTTATCTTTTTTTTTTTTTTTCTTTCCCTTTCCCTTACTTTAATCCTCTCAGATCTTGTCACCAGGCGCCTTCAAAGAGGGGGTATCCACAACCATCATTGTTCGACTTCGTCGTCCTATTCAGTGACCACACACCTTTTTCAAAGATCACCCGGCCTCCCCCTTTGTCCAGCTGAAAGCATGAGTTCTCACTCACGAACAAACCCTCTTCATCCCCTCAGTGGAACCATCGAAGAGGTGTCCAAGGGGATGTAGCTTTCATGCTTCTTCTTCCCCTCCACCTTCAAATGTCTCGAGACATATCCAGAAAGAAACTACCAACAGGGGCTGTGACAACTGGAAAGCGATCACGAGGATGCCCCCCCGCCTGGCATTCAGGATCTGCTTTTCCCCGTCAGGCGATCCATTTTCATCAAACCCTCCAAAGACCATCCTCGGACCGCTCCGAACCCCCTTACCTTCCAAGAAACCATTCCGGTATATTTGCCGGCTTCGCGGCTTTACCGGTCCGCGGCGGCGCTGTGGCCGACCTTACCCCTTTTCGCCATCCTATCAAGTCTACTGATCTGAATTCCTCCATGCGATGCACAACTGGCGCCTAACCTCCTTCTCTCCGGCTGTCCCTCACAGAGAAGGAGTAAAAGGGCAGGTTCAAGGAAAGGGACTTTTCCTCTTCAACCAGCCCATTCCATCCTAACCTTTCTCTGTTTGTCGAGCCTCAAATATTCGAATCAAGCGGAGGGGAGACACTTTCCCCGAGAGGAAGCAGTCGATCCGGCTCACCTGGATGGAAACTGGCAGGTTATCGTGCCCTCTACCCATTTGGTTCTAACTCGTTTCAGTCGCTTCATTTCTGGTCGGAGGGCGTCCAAACAACCGGCTCGCTTCCCTCCCAAAACCCGGCGCCGCCGAGCATTCTCGCCCGCTTCCTTCTCCCAACGTTGCGGTGCTGAGCCTTGAATAGGTTGAGCCAACCCTACCCTCTTCCGAGCTCGAAGTCGCTGCTCGGAAACTTGACCGACGTCTCTACCACCATTCTGATACGTTCGCGATCTTGGAACTGATTCGATCTCAGCAAGCTTGAGAAAGCCCAGGTCTTTCCGGATGTTGAGGTTCGGGTAGCCATCGATTGAAAGCTTGCTTGCTCCTTTAAGTCCAACCACCCCTTCCACCTTTCATGCTTGGGGCTCGCCTTGCCTTTCACGATGTGTGAGTGTATGCTCCTTCCTCCAGCAGCCTTGTCAACCATCCACTCGTTCCGAAGGTGAGCCGATGTCGGGGGTCCTCGAGGCGAGAGTGAATCTGTCAAACTTTCTTTCGGGGTCTTCTTTTGGGCGGTTGGGGGGGGAGGGAGGATGGCGCTGCTGGTCTGAAGTTCGGATGGATCTTTCAGAATTTCAAAAGGGAAGATGGGGGCATGATGGAAGGGATGGGAACGGTGAACAGAGCCGGACCCGCGCTTCGAAAAATATTAAAAGAAAAAAAAAAAAAACTAAAAAACTGGATTTCCAGGACCCAAGATCACAGGGGAGAGGCAGGCCTAGATACTTCCAAGGAATCAGTCGCATGTGATGGAGAAGAGGATTCCGTGGCGGAGAGCTGGAGCTGATCCTACTTTTTTGCCAAGACTTTATCTCTACGCAGCAACTGTTCATTGCAAAGGTGAGGTTGAGAGGATGAGGAGGAAAAGAGAGTGAAAGCACGAGTTCCTCGCTCCCCCCCTTCCCCCTTGTTGTTCTCCTTCGGGAGTGTGGGGTTGGGATGGCTCCGATGCGCAGTTCGCCCCCATCCCTTCCCTTTTCGCATTCATGCTCCTCGTGGAAAGAGGCTTTTGAAAGCTGTGCGCATGAGAGACGGGAACATGGTCCTGCACCCAGAGAAGGTTTGAGCGCCTACCACTTCATCTAACCCAAACCCCCCCCCCCCCCCCCCCCCCCCCCCCCCCCCCCCCCCCCCCCCCCCCCCCCCCCCCCTCCCCCTTCGCCTTCCTCCCTCCGCCGCCTTGCTTGACGTTTGTCTTTCATGGGGACGATCCCCTCCGGAAAGTACAAACTCTCATCAGCAAGGGATGGGGGTAAGGGGAAATGTTAGTATCGAAAGGCTTTGGTGTTCCTCTATCAATCATTAACTGTTGATTCTTTATCGATTCTCCTGATGGAGTTCTCTAGGTGTGAAAGGGAGGTGACCACTCCGAAGAAAAATCAACGAAGCCAAAAAAAACCGAACAGCGAACTTTCAACGGACAACTTGTTTTGAGCAGGGGTGAGCTGGAGCACCGAATCGTGGGAGCAAGGCAGAAGGAAGGTGGTCTTGAGGCGGGATAGATTGGTACTTGTGTGCAACGGTATGTACAGACATACAGCACGCACTCTCTGCACATATTCCGCAGACCCAAGCCGGAAGAACCAGAGAGAAAGAGAGGCTAGTGCAGCGCTTGGCACCCAGAGCTTGATCCGAAAATTTCTTTGAAAGGCTCACACCATTGAAAGGAAAGAAAAAGAGAAAAGGGAAAAGGAAAAAGGGGGGCAAAGGACAGAGATGAAGAGAGTGTTTGAAGGGCCTTCAGGCTTGGAACCTACCTACTGCATGGTCGTGAATCATCTGAAGGACCGGTTCGGTTCGAAAGTGGGGGGAGGGGGTAGATTATCCGTTCAGGTAACGTGTGCATCTCCCATGAAGTCGTTCGCGTGGCGAGGCTGACGCCAAGCAATGGGTGTCGACAACGGAAAAATAAAAAATAAAATAAAAAACAAACCCACCAGCCGCTCCGTGGAAGGAAATGATTCGGTTGAGGCCAGCGAGCGAATCGGCAAGTGTGGAAGTGGAGAGGACTGATGCAGGATAGTTTTTGGTCATGGCAATCGAAGGGGGGGGGGGGGGGGGATTTCTCCGTTCGCAGATGGAGAGTTTCAAGGAAGAATCCTGGGGGGAACAGTGGTGGCACATGGGTGGTGTCGAAAAAAAGAGCGGGTGAACGGAATGTAACTCTCCATCCCGTCTCTCCCCCCTCTTCCCCCTCCCTCGGGTCCGACCCCCACCTCCAAAACCATGCAGGTGCGGGAGAACAGTGGGGGGCGAAGTGGGAAAATGGTTGGTTGAAAGTGAAAATGTAAGGTGAAATAACCGGGAGGAGGAAGGAAGAGTCAAGTCTTCGGGAGAACAAACGTTTTTTTTTTCGGTACACTCATGACTGCACACACCTGCATCCTACGTGCATCACATATCCCACAGAGTACGCCCCATCTCTCCTCGGAGCAATGCAAAGGCTCTCACCCATCCCCTCCTCCGTCAGACTTCCACGGACCGATGCAAGTGTAAGTACAGCGTTCCTCGCCCTCCTCCTCAGCTTGAACGAAGGAAATTTCCCTGACCAACCAATCGCTACCGCCGAGCCCCCTTCCCTCCCCCCCTCCATCCCTTTCATGGGTTTGCACTGCCATCGGCGGTCCAAGGGTCGTCAGCCACTGGCCCGCTCGGGGATGGCAACGAGGAAGAGCCGTCATGCAACCAACGTGGCCCTTCTAGGGCAATGCTCCTGCGACGCAAGTTGGTGACTGTGATTCGGTTTGTTTATGTGTTGATGATGTTTTGGAGCAGCTGTACAGCAGTATTGTACCTCTACATTCCATGCAGAGATCCTACACAGACGCGACGCACGAACGACTATGGATAGGGTTGGCCACCGACCCCACGCCGCTGTCTTTAGTCCGGAGACCTTTACCTCGAGGCTCGTTGCAAGGTCCAACAGGATTCAACTCAACGACGACAAGGTGAACCACATGGTCGACTTGTCGGACCTGCAAAGCTCTTCCATTCATTCACTTTACCTCTTTTTTAGTCGATCCCCCCTTCGTTCGGCGGTATTTCGTGTCAAGCTCGAAGTTTCATGCCACTCATCCGGGACCCAGGGTGATGCGCAAGTATTCGGCGGATCCCAGAAGTTCAGGTGTTTCCAATGCTTCTCAAGCGCTTCGTTGGTCGGGAAACGTTTCGAAGAAAGGCTCCTCAGTAAGGGAACGAGTCGCGCCGAGTGGAAGTAGGCAATCCTTTTGCCAATCGATGCTCCCCAGGTACGAGGGCTGAGCGAAGTGGTGGATTTTTTCCCCTCATTTTTTGCACTAATTCTTTGATTTCCATGACCCCCTTCGTTTACTACTTTCGGAAATGAACGAGCCCGAGCCCGCTCTGGACCACCCAGACTCGGTCTTCTTCTCAGATGCTGGGTCCGCCTACGTCGTTGTCCCGTTCAACGGGGGAAAGGGAGGAAGTGGACGGAGGGACGGGAAACGAAGTTTCGTCTTCTTTCATTCCGAACAAAGAGATTTGTTCGAACGAAAAAAGGGTGGGAAGGAAAAGAGGGGGGGGGGGATTGGTTAAGCAAGGGTCTGAAAGATTTGTGTGAAGGGACCCTGTCCATACGGGAAATGGTAGGTTAGCACGTTACAGACGTCAAACCGAGGAAAGAAGGAAAGGAGATCGGTTTCTAATTATGCCGAGGTTTGGGCTCTCAGAGAAATCAGGGAATGGGCGGCACACGCAACTTGGTCGACGAAGAGCTCGCCAAGTAGCGGAACTTGGAAGGCAGGGGAGGTCTCTGCGACTCCACTCTTACGTGCTTTTGCTGTAAGTGCATACAGCAAGTACATATATGCGGCATGTTGTTTACCTACATCCAGGTGTTGCACACACACAGGACGAAACTTACACCGCTTGCCGTTGGTAGAGTGCGACAAGGGGCCCCCCCAATTTGAGAGCGGGAGCGTGGGGGGGGGGGGGGGGGCACTTAAGCCTGTTGGCAGGTGGTAGTTGGGACGCAGGAGTATCGACGGGACACTCACTGCATGTCCAATACATATACATGCTGTGTAAAGGAAAGAGCAGAAGGATGACTAGTTCACCACGGCGCGTGGCTGATGTGAGTTGGTTACACCCTACACTATCGCAGAAGTTTCTCTCTCCTACCTTGAGCAAGGCTGTCTGAATCGATGAACGAGTGGCCACATTGTGTTTGTCTTACTCCAGACCCGCATACCCCAAAAGAATTGGAACAAAAAAAACCCCTCAGACTCTGCAAATCGACCCGGTCGTGTTCTCCTGGTCCCACAAGCTTGCGAGGAAGACCACCGCCAGCAACAGGATCCAGTAGTTTGAGGGAAAGGTCAACCGCCGCCTCCTTTCTTACCTCCGCTGCCTTCCCTTTACCGCTGGTCATTGGGTTCAGGCCTCTCCGTGGGGCTTGTCAGGTGTGCAAGGATGCAGGTTTTTGAAGGATGTACGCGTATCCCCCTGCCCCCCCCCCCCCCCGGTGGGGAAGGAGCAACCTCGGTCAGGCCTCGGTCTTGAGGGGTCTCTTTTTTCAGCAAGGTGAAGTGAGGGAGGGGAGGTTGGAGAGGAGGGTAGGAAGTATCTTGATTCTTTCATCCATACTCTAATTCATTATTCTTATTGAATCTTTTTCGAGTCGAGTTCCAAAGAGTGAAGAGGAGGAAGGGGGAATCTCGGGAAGAATTGGATGCGACCCGTTCAGTGGAGAGTGAGGGGAAGATCAGAATCACGATGAAGGGCCTCTCCACAGGTCAGGACTTGGACTCGAACCTGGTGGATCAGGAGGGAATTCAACGGCCAGTGGTGGGGGTGCGGGGGGACTACGAGGGAAATGCTTACCAGCCTCGACGAAGAGGAGCGGAAGAATGACCAGACGTAGGGCGGCTTGATCATCCTCCCCC
>KZ819984.1:0-30111 GCA_003144235.1 Violaceomyces palustris | reverse complement strand
GGGGGGGGGAGGGCGCATGGGCAACAAGGTTGACGCACGGACGGCACGCCCTGCTTGTTCTCCTATCGCTCGCATCCCCCCATTCGTCCCTCTCTTTCTTCCCAGTCAGGCAAGGTGGTAAAGCAACCTACCTTCGTAGATTGGACGGAGGACGAAGTTCGAGCGGCCCTGATTCGCAAGTATTGAATAACACACATGCCAATCGAATCCCGGGAGGATGGATACGACCCGGCATCCTGGCTTTAGGAACGCCAAAACCCTCCCCGCTCGCTCTCCACGTGGATTTGCCGTTGGCGGAGGTTTTGCGAACGGCCATGTGCTTTTTTTCAAATTGAATGCATACGAACACTCCGACGTGTTTTTCACTCTCTCCCAAGGGGAGATCTTCGAGGAGCAAGGTGTTTTGTCGTGGAATGAAGGCAAAGAGAGCCCTGATGAGAGGATGGATGATGCGGTAAGATGGCGGTGGGGGCGTGTTGGAGGTGAGAGGTTCTAAAGAGTGCATCCGAAGGTGGAGCAACATTTAACGTCTGAATCCGACGCCACGCCCAATTTTAATGACTCTTCCTTTTTTAATAACTCTTCTTTTTTAAATCCACGCCTCGGTGTGAAACAAAAGGGGGATGAAAAGGAGGGAAAAAAAAGAAGAAAACCGCGTGGTTCGATGAAAAAGTAAGACCGACCGACAATAATAAGAAGAAATTATCAAAAGATGCTGGAATCGAGCCAACCACGCATGAGTTCGATGAGGGGCTTGAAAAATTTTAAAAATAAAAAAGAGCCTGATCGTAAAAGATTAAGCAGCTAACTTTATAATCTTTTAATCCGACTGGGTTTAACGTTCCTGGAGGGCATAAAGAAGTCGCTTCTTCCCAGCATTCAGATTGGCTAGGCCCATGGAGATCTGGCCGACGAAGGGCTTCTCGATTTACTGTACGTATTGCACCTCCCACAGCTATCTTTCGATGAGGAGGCATAGAAAAGGAGGAGGAGGATGGGAATACAATCCGAACATTATACTGATTAATCTTCTTTGACGGAGAGTTGGCAGGCCTTCAGCTTCTTCATCGCTTTTTCCGTTCCACCTTCGCATCTTTCCCTCCTCCCAACATCATCCAAAGAAAACCGAAACCGTCACCACCCACACCAGGTGCCTTCGACCTTATACCCCCTATCACCATCCCTTACCCTCCTCATCCGATCCATCAACCTTCATACATATTCCTCCCCCGTCTTCCTTCTTGAACGCCAGGATCAAATCCGTCACAATTTGCTCATTAAACTCAACCATCTGCTGCCAAGGAGGGCTTGGGTATCCTTAGCACGGCCACAGGGGCCCATCTATCAACTTCCAGCCCTCTTCTTTTTTAAGCATTTTTATTTGCTGATCATGGGTAAAACTATTCACTACGCAACAAGTGATGCCGATGCTGATGTTAGGCTTCCCAGTGGACTCTCTCCCGGAAACTGGGCAAATCTCGTGTGGCTACCGACGGTCTCGATTCATATCTTCGTCGTGATGATCATCCCAACCATTATATTCTGGGAATATTTAACCAATTTCCCTAGCGAGCTCAACGTCTGGATGCGTATTTTCAAGCCAAACCCACACGTCAAGTTTGGACGACAGATCAGTCGGGCCTTCCTTCCCTGGGCCACATTGTTCCTTCGCTACGTCAGCCTCATCTTCGGAATTTCGGCAGTCTTGTTCCAATGGGGTACCATTTGGGATGGTACTGCCTGCGGAATCCTCTGGCCGGTATTCCTATCGACATCTATCATCATGTCAAGCGCTACAGCCGCTACGCTTGGCTGGAGAGCAGCGATCATTTCGAAATCTGCCATGTCTTCGCGCATCCAGTACAACATCCTGCGCTCAATTGTGTGGTTCATGCTACTTTGTCAAGTTGTCGGACAGATCGTTGGCTGGAAACTCACCCCACGCATCGCCCCGACTGATGCGATCAACGGACAATGTCAAGCCAACAACGATATCGATTACGGAAACGCGGCAGGCAAGACGAACTACTACATGAGATCGAGGCTTCCGCTGGTTGGGAGTTTGAGTGTTAGTTTAGCGTATGACTTTGGCATCACTGTGATCACGATCGTGTCCTTGGTCAAGCTCATGAGGAATGGATCCACGAGATCCAAGCTCGCTCGGGTTTTAGTCGACAATACCATCAGGTACTTCATCTCTATCCTTCTTTGTGCTGCATTCGCACTTGTATGGTGAGTCGAGAACTCTGACTGCCTTGTCCTCGCCTATTCTACTTGCTGAATCGACTTCTAACCTCTTCTTGCCGTTTTATCAGGTACTACAAGTATGGAGATGGGAACGCTATAGAGCTAGTGTCAGCTATCGGTGCCACAATTTGCCTGCGGATGCTTTTCAGCGAGCAAAGCTTCGCAGTCAAAGCTTCTGCCACGGAAGTCATTCTGGAAAGGGAAGCGATGAGGAAGAGGATGCATTGTCGAGCCTGTGGTGCCTTGGCCGAGCATCAGGAGAGAGCTGGTGGATTGACAGATATTGAGGCCATCGACGTTATTCCAGAAGGGAGAACATTGGGCAGGCCAATGGAGGACACCAGTCGCGCCGCCCAAGTGACACAACGGACAGCAAACGATGTAAGGATCAGGAACTGGGTCGATCGAGTGGAAGAAGCCGCGCCTGAGACAGGATCAGAGGCGTTGAAAGGGGACGCAGACTCGTACAATCACACCCTTGCATGCCCTGAGTTGAACCAACTCTCTAGACCTGCGGATTTGTCTTCGCCGGGATTATTACGGCGCACGCTTGGTAGAGGGAGGCGTAGAGCCAAATCGCTGGAAACCCCTCGGCACGCAGCGTCAACCGATACTAGAGATGAAAACGACGAGAAAGGCTTCACTCACACGGTGCGATAAACAGAAAGCTCTGGCGACCGTCTTCAAAATCGACTCCACATTTTCCCCTTCCTCATAAAGGCATTCACCCTTTTCTTTCCCATCACTTCTTGCCCGATACTCTTCATCCATCCCCACTATAAGAGCTGCCTAAGGATCGAAAGAAAGCGGAAACTGCAACTCATGTACTACTACCACATAGATCAAACAAAATATCTGCTTCCTAAATCTCTAGTTGCCTCGCGTTCCCACACCCCTTCTGACAAGCGGGCGACAAGGATCCATAGACCGGAGGGGAGGGGGGAAAGAGGGCCGGTGTGTTTGGCAACTAGGACGGCGAGGGGAAAGGGTTCGCAATGGAAGAAGGAGGACGTAGAGGCATAGTTTGTATTGTGCCGTTCGTTCAAGCTCTGAAGATTAACTCCAATGTTCATGCCTAGGCTCCATGTAAAATTCATGCTCTCCCTCCATGACGAAAGCCGTAAGAAGAAGAGGGGGGGAAAGGAGAAGAAGAAACACTCTGGGCCCATTCAGGCGCTGGAATCTATTCGAATCCTTAGCGGCATGCGACAGCCAGGCTTCACAGACGAAGTGAAACGGACATTCCGGTGGTTCTGATGTCCCTAGGAAAAAGTATTTCGAAGCTTATTTTTTCCAAACTCATGGATGTGGGGTAAAGGCACGCTTTTGCATCTGGAACATCTGGAAGGGCTTACCAAAACGAAGCCTTTTTCGAGGAAGCCTATCACCTTGGATGAGAAACAAGGACTTCGATCAAAATTCCGTCTCTCTCTCTCTCTCTCTCTCTCTCTCTCTCTCTCTCTCTCTCTCTCTCTCTTGGATTTTCCAGACTGGGTAGAGGGTTCCTTACTTCAACAAAGATGGTACTGCTCGGATCTCCTTCCAACTCGATCGATCGGACACATCGAAGCGGAATTTTTTACGTTGAAGGGGTATGGGTTTTCGGTCTATTCATCTCGTATCTAAAACGTATGTACATGTTACACATAAAATGAATAATGCTAAGGATGATGGTTGCGAAGCATCTGACTGATGGTTTTTCGTTTCAACTCTTCTAGATTTCCCCCCTACGAAGATTTTGGTTGGCTTCGCAATTTGATTTCATCTTCAACCGCACGATTGATTTTCTGATTTTTTCCCATCTCTGTGATAAATTAAGCGAGCCCAAAGAGAAGAAAAAGGATGTTGTTCTGGGGTTTAGATGCTTGCTGTTGTGGCATCGAGAGACAGCTTAGCGGCAGCGCTATCGACGCCTTTCGACGCGAGCGCATCCATGAAAGCGTCCATGGTAGATCCCAGAGTCTCGATGGCATCCTTGACGTCTCCGCTATCGAAAAGCTTGGCTGAAGCGACGAGCTCTCTGTAAGCTTGAGTGAAGGCTGGAAGATTCCTGTTGTTGTATGCCAGATCATCGGAGGACAAGGACTGGTAGTTGTTGAACTTTTGTACATCAGCCGAAATGTGAGATTGGTAGTCATTCAGCCGCGTCATGAAAGCCTGTCGAAAAGGAGGGAGGAGAGTCAGTCAGTCAATCAGTCACAGGCACTTTGGCGTTTGTGGGCGCATCAACGCCATGAAGATCACTTGGATCCTGATATGCCGTTTCGATGTCAACCGTTCAAAAACGACCGTGGGATTCCCTTCCATCTGCAAACTTCCACCCGCCAACGACTTCGATGATATGTGACGTTGAAGCTACCATCTACACTGATCCACTCGTCCTAGCCGTCACAATCATCTCTCTCCTAGAGCACGCCTTAACGTGGGATGAGATCCTACACTTACATCGTAATCTGCAGAGGTGGCTGCCTCGGTTGCGTAGTTCTGGAGATAAACTTGGTAGAGCATGCACCCCAAGTTAACATCTGGCTTGACCCGTACTGGAACCGACGAGACGAGACCGATGAGAACTGTGACAAATATCAGGATATGAGAGAGAGTTACCATGTTCGCTTGGTGTGTATTTTGTGAGAAACAATGGTACGGTAGATGAGATACGTTGGAGATGAGGCCCGAATGGGGTGAATGGGTGTCCAGTGCTTAAGATGATCCCAAGTCACGTCCATTTATACCCAGGTGGGCAACCAAAGGCCTTTAAAGCGCACGAATTTTAATTGTGCACGCATCGAAAAAAAAAAATTACTAATCTTACGCAGGGGGTTAAGGCGGGCTTATAACAAGCAATCATCAATATTGTGTTCCTGACTTTTCCCGAGATCCTCGTTTGTTACTTACAGTACGTATCTGCATCGTATTGGGAGCATTGGGAGGGGCGGAGGGGAGGGATGGGGGGAACCATCGCCCCATGGTGTCTCACAGTGGGTTTGCTGGACCCGAGAAAGTATTGGAAATTGGAACTATGAACGTGCGAAGTCGTGTCCGAATTTTCATGAAAGCCACGGTAGGAATCATGCCTTCCAGAGCCTCCCAGGGGAACGCCAATCTGGAAACCAAGCAGGCAGGTGGCTTGCTCTTCTTAAGCGAGATGGCGGAGAAGTACAAGGGTCGGGGTTGGGCACAGTCAAGTTTGTGTTTCCGAACCCATAATTTCGTGCGCATCGCTTTTCGTGAAGTGGCTTGCACGAACTTTTGACCATCCTGGTTAAGTCTATCTTTTCGCCTCCCCCCCCCTGGAACTTCTTCTCCACTTTCTTCCCTGCACTCCATCCTTCGTTCCTTTTTTTTCAGTTCAGTGGCCCCGGTCTAGCTCTTTGTCTGTCTGTTAGGCATTCTTTAACCCCTGCTTGAGGATGTATGGTTTATCATGTGTATTTGTAGAATTTGTATTTCGTACGCACGCTTAGTATATAAAATATTGTAATAATGTAATAATAAAATCATGTTTTTTCTTCTCAACATCTTTATAGCCGGGAGCCGGGGCTTTATCCTCCGACGAAGAAAAGCAATAAAAATTCAAAGTTTAACGAGTGTCATTCTCTTTAAATACTAAGGACATTCGTCATCGTGGTTGCTTGCTTAAAGTCGTCGTTTTTTAGCCGAGCTCTGGCCAGGCCAGGAACGGCGAAGTTGATCCGAAGTTGTCGTAAATCATAAATACTTTTTTAAAAAATATGTAATGCTAAAAATTTTATAAAATTTTTTGATAGTCTTAACAATGAATAGTCATCTTAAAACATTACACACCAAAGAAAATAATAATAAGGTTGAAATGGCTAGTAAAGCGGAATGTTCCGTAACCAATGTACCTTGATTAGCAAAACGTCACTACCAATAGTAATGTGGATCCTTCTTTCTTCAAGCTTTCATGCACAAGGGAAGTATTAACTCTCTCTTGGAGCAAAGTAAGTGACAGACGCTTATAGGCTTAGTATACTTTGTCCGCGGTCCAGGTACGCAACGGCCAAAATTAAGACACATCACTCGTCATGCCCTGGAAAGACAGACTTCGGATCTTGACCCAAACTCTTGACTCTTTCCAAAAGTCCGGGAATGAGAGCACAAGTGAAACGGTCCAGGGTCGAGAGAACAAGGCTCAAAGTTGTGGTGATGGAGACAGGGAAGAGTTTGGGTGAGAGTCTTTGTATGTGATTTACCTGTCAAGAGCTGGAATAGGATCGAAATTACAACCAACTTCAGAGAAGTTAGGAAACCACCAGGAGTTTCCTGTGTCAGTGGATCGCACGACCTTCCATACGATTAGAATTGTTCTTCATGATTCCCTAGCATCGCCTCGTGGCATCCGGAAGAAGAGTGTCCCCGTTACGCATGAGGGTCTTGCAAGGGACCGACCCCAACATCCACAACATCCGAGTTGCTGGCACTAAGGAAGTACTCTACTTTTAAGAAAGAGGAAAGAACTGCTCAGTAGATAAAACATGACTTCTTCTTCACTCCGCAGACATTCAAGACTGGCAGGAGGAGCGTGCCGATACTTTTTAGACCTGCAGCAAAGCGCTCTATCATCAATCCTTGCAAGACTATGTAGCTACGGCAAAAAAAAAAAAAAAGCAAGAGATATATTTTTGTCTATTTATTTCTTGAAATGCTTCGAGATCCCTGTGAGTCCCTCCAATAAAATATTTTTCATAGGGGGAATCAAGTAAAATCCTCTCTCGGCAAATCCTCCGCTTTGAGAATTGCCCTCAAAGAGCTTTGATTCGAATGTTTTGCGAAGATCCTGCGACGGGCCAATTCCATGTTGGAGATGGTGCAACAGACATATTTATTTAGGAAGAAGCCTTCACGCATGGGGGTTAAGATCTTCTGAGGGAAGGAATAGGGTTCCGTGGAATCAGCAAGTATAAAGAAATGGTCAGGAACGAAACTTTAATCGCTTTGTGGAGTCACTACCACATCTAAATCTTTTTCTTACATTCCTTTGTAGCCGGACCCACGATCTCATAGCTGTGCTTTTCGGTAGATGTGGGAAATTAGGTTCGATGCAGCCCTCAAGCAAAAAAGGGTGTTGCTGTCCTAAAAACACTCGCATTTACAGTCATGAGTCTGAGTGTGTGCACATGCAATTCACGACATCTGCACTATCAAGTGCACAAACATTTATTCGAATGGGGTAGGGAACGATCGCGGATGGCATTGCCCGAGGGAGGAGAGGATTCGAGCTCATCTCGGCAGTCGGCGAATGACGGTCGTAGGGATAAAGAAGCAGATGATGAAGCAAAGCTCTTAGTTATCTCCGACTCTCTTTCCCCATCCATGGAAAGAAGCACATTTTCTCCCTGCGCAAGCGTTATCGCGAAAATGGAGGTGATGGAACGTTGGATATCTTTTCTTGGTGTGACAAGCAAGCGATTAATCTTTCACGGCTTCTGTTACTTCCCCTGTCTTGGGAGCCTGGATCGGGTTTTTACAATCATGAATGAGTCGCCCGAATCTTGCACATCCTTAAACGGAATAAAAAAGCCTTCAAAATTGGGATTCATCTAAACTTCCACGTATCAGTGAAGAATCAAGCTCTCTTGGGTTCTATTCTGGGAATTGGGGAAAGGATTTAAGAGTTTGCTAGTGTTGCAGCTTTAATCTTACTTTGCTCTTCCTTTGGAGAAGGTTGAGAAGGAATCCCATTCGGCAGTGACTCTATGAGTGGATGAAGTTTTGCGATCGAACCCGAGAAATAGGTTAACGCTCATAAGTTGACATGAAAATCATTACAGCGAATATGGGAAACATTAATGATTGCCTCTTCATCTTTTCAACCCCTGACTCTTTCTCTACACTCGCACTTGACTAATTTCCACAATTATGGATCCTCAACTGACGCGGTTTTATCCCCTCTTCCATCACTGAACAAGAATCTTTTCCCTTGCTAATCCATCTAGAATCGCCGCACCCTCCCTCACCCTCTCCTCCAACTTTCCATGTGCCAAGCCGATGTGGAAACACCCGATCCAGACTTGATTCTCACCCCACAATTCTCTTCATCGCCTTGACCAGCTATTGCTCGAATTGAGAAGGCGCTTCAGCCTCAGCTACCTCCCTGAAAGCTAGATATGTACGTACAACTATTCGAGGAGGGGGGTACTCTAAAAGGGACCGCCATGCTATCGAACATTAATCCAGGAAGAAAGATCTGTTGTAATCGATTCAGGGTTGAAATGTGGGAATCGAAGTAAAGGTACGCTTAACAACGGTTGTCTCTCCTCCCTTAATCCCTACCCATCTCTCATCACAATTCTCCGACCCTTCATCATAAATTAAGCAACGAATACAATTACACTTTCATGCGCTCTCATCGTTAACGTTCAGGAATCCGTCGGAAGCAGCATCCTCACCACTCTCCACTTCGGCCTTCCATTTTAGAAAACGCGAAAAAGGAACACAGCTGGGTTGAAGGGCAGAAGGTTGGGCAGAGACTTTGCTCTAATCTAGATCAGACAGAACATCGACACTTTGGGGGTGAGAAGGATGAGGTAAGCGAGGCTGAGGAGGAGTGAAGGCGACCATATGAGGAAGCCTTTTTTTTGCTCCTCCATCTTCTCCTTTCCTCGTCCTCGGAAAAAGTGACGAACATCGGAGAAAAAAAGTAGTTGGTGCGATGCGAAACTTGATCAAAATCGCAAATCTGGGCAGAAGCACCTCAACCTTCACAGAGGGTCCTCCAGCTCTGTATTCATTTGCCGGATATCGCACCTCCGGAAGTGGAGGGTTTCAAGAAAGGGAGGGGCTCGAACGGAAAGCTGGGATTCCAAAAAGGAGGGATGTTAGTGGCCAAGGGACGAGCAGGAAAAGCTTTCCCGTCCCTGTTTTTTCATCGTTTTTTTTGTCTTCCTGCACCCGAAACGCTTACCCACATAGCGATCCCTTACCCTTTCCCCACTCCTCTCCCTTCTTCCCTATGCACAGTCATGAGAGGGAAGGGGAGTGAATGTGACGTGGCGGCGATTTTTGCCATTGGCTTTTTCCCCGCTTTAAACCTTTTCGTTTCTCTTTTTCACCTCTTACTTAACGTCGGCGAACTCTCTTCCTTTAGGTTCTTTCTCTCCCCCTGCTCCTATTTTTCTAGAGGCAGAACTTGGAACAAGCAGAGTTTGGCGGTAGATCCATCAAGTCGGAACAAAAACAAAAACAAAGAGAGAGATAGAGATAGAGAGAGAAGGATAAGCGAGGCTGACGCATTGGGACGAAGTTGGATGGGATGGCAGGATAGCCCAGCTTGTGGAGGTTGAGTGGCAAGGCCTCGGCTAAGTGAAGTTGTTAGCTGAGAAACAATAAGTAGATTTGGTGGGAAAACAAGGAAAGGACCGTCCTGTGATCGGTACAACCACGGACATAAGATGAGCGGGGGGTCGACACCATTTCCACCTGGAATATTGAGAATCATGTATACATTAGCCAAGGCCCTTGGCCGAACATCGAGAGAGGTTCTGATTGGGATCGCGGGAAGTGAGTGGGATCAGTGAACCTCCTGAGCAAGCGGAACAAAGCGCACGAGTCCAGAGTGATGACTGTTCGAGGGAATTCCCGCTTCCTGAAACCTCTACTGATTCGCCCATTGCCATTAATCTTCCACCACCTGTCAACTACCTCTTGGCAATACCTCTGATTCTCTCAACCAGGCTGGAAACCTCGTCGTTGCCCAACTTCTTGACCAGCTCCAGCTCCCAGAGTGCCACGCCAGCGGCCAGAGGTCTGGCGGAATCCGGGTTGTCCCCGGTCGAGTCAAACCTTCCGTCTTTGGCCCTGTCGCTTGTATCCAGGAGCGCTTCCAGCCGGTCGTCCCTGCCGATGAGTTTCGAGACCAGCCTCAGACTCCTGATCACCGAGTTGGGTGGCCAGCTGAGACAGCAGGTCATCAACCTCTTGATGAACGAGGCCAACCTCTCTGCGGGGATGGATCTTGTTGGTGGGAAGAGGAGCACCAAGTCCAAGCTCCTAAAGAGGTAATCAGCGTTCGTCACCCTGTCCGCCTGCTGCTTTTGTCCGTTCCTCGGATCCTGCCCCTTAGTTGCGGTAGGTTTCCGCGTTGCGACACTTCCGTTTTGAGTTGGATCCAGCTCCATGTTCGGTGAGACGGCCAGAGGCAGGAGCAGAGCGTACAGGTGACCTACGAAATCGGAAAGGTCGATGTTCAATGCTTCACCTTGACCGTGGAGCAGCTCGAAGGCGGTTGCAAGACAGAGCAGAGCATGCCTCAGACCCTGTTGAGCTTTATCGACGTCCAGAGACTCGTGGTCTTCTTCTTCCTCTTCCTCTTCCGCGTTGTTCCCTCCATCCACGCCTAGCCCGCTGAATCCTTTCATCGCATCGGTAAGCGTAGCCGACCTCTTCCTGGCTTCGACAACATGTTGTCGGAGTACGTTGAGAAGGTCCCTGAAGAAGTCCACGTTGACTCGGTGGGCGAACCTTCCCAGACCTCCAAGGGCCGAACCCAGGAGAGGCAGAGGAACGCTGCCGATCGGTGACTTAAGGATGGTGAAGTACAGAACGAAGAGAAGCTTGAGAGTCTCCGTTTGCTACGGACAAGGATGAAAGGGACCCATGGGGAGAGATGCGTGTGAGCACAGATCCTAAGTGAGAAAGTCATGAAGAACACAAGGTGTATGCTGTCAAATGGACTACAGCCGGTCTTCGAGCGTACTCACATTCCTTTCCCTCTCCTCCAGGTCGACGGTAGCCTCTGCCTCCTTCATCTCGTCCTCAATTGCCTTGATCTCCTTCATCTTCTTGACAGCCTTTTTGCTCAGATGCTCACCGCGGCCTTTCCTGACATCCTTGGGCTTTACCTTATCCTTTCCCCTCTTGTGCCTGAGCTTCTCCTCCCTCAGCCTCTCCTGCTCCTTCCGGGAAGCCTCTGGGTCCTCAGCAGTAACTGTCGAGGCTCTCTTGTTACCAAGTTCATCCTTCAATCTCAGCTCGAGAAGGATGTTGAGAACCCTGGCATTGACCTTGAACCTTCTCTCCTTGATCATCCTGTGGATTAGTCTTACAACCTCCAAGCTCACTTCTC
Source organism: Violaceomyces palustris (assembly GCA_003144235.1). Classification (NCBI taxonomy): domain Eukaryota; kingdom Fungi; phylum Basidiomycota; class Ustilaginomycetes; order Violaceomycetales; family Violaceomycetaceae; genus Violaceomyces; species Violaceomyces palustris. The sequence goes on along the minus strand of KZ819984.1, from coordinate 18,779 downwards.
CCGAAGCATCCCTTCTGAGGATCTCAACAACAGCGCTGAAACACATCTCTTCGTCCTGGCCCCACTGCCTCCTGGACAACCTGGCAATGACAGTCCGCAGGATGTTGTTCCTGTAATTGAAGTGGGTCGCCCTCGTCAAGAGGGTGGTGAACGTCCTCAAAGCGGCAGAGGTGAGGGGGCTGTTTCGGTCCCTCAGTTCTGACTCGCACATCTCCAGAAACTCCCTGTAGCTGTTCACAAGACCAGCCTCGAACTCTCTCCTCCTCGCGACCTCCTGCCCGACCTTTTCCTGCGCTTCTTTTTCGCCGAGGGCACGGATCCTGTACCCGGGTATGATGTCGACAAAAACAGCCAGAAGCGAGACGATGGCCAGCTGTCGGACAGCGGGATCGACGTCGATGTTAAGGGAAGGCGGGGGTTGTTTTAGAAACTCCAAACCCTTGGCTTTAGCCTCCTCCTCATCTTGTTTGAACTTTGCGAGCTCCCGCTTGATCTCTGACACCTTCTCCGGCGGCGCTTGGACTTTCTTGCCAGCGAACACTGCCAGCCTCCTAAGCAGATTGAGGCTGACCTCTGGATCGGCAACGATCTGACTGGCGAGGGACGCGATTTGATTCCTTGCGAGCGCCAACATCCTCGTTCTATCGGCGGGATCCACTCTGGCCTTGGCTTTGATCTTCCCCTTGGCCTTACCCTTGCCCTTGGCAACAGGCTGTACCCGAGGTAGTCCCATGCAGAGGATATCGTACGGGGCGGTCAGGTTGAATCTAGTTGAGAAGACCATGGAGGAACCTTGATGCTGCTGCTGCTGCTGCTGAGACTGTCGCTCTGAATCCGAGGCATCTGTCGGGTCTTGGATGTCCAATGGAGCGTGAACGGCTCGGCTCCTTTTTGCCTTAGGTGCTTCCTCCTCGTCACTTAGCCCCTCTCCCTCAGAATCGTCCCCGTCATCACGATCCGAGTCCTCCGATTCTGAAACTGTGACCTTCTGGATCTTGCCATCGGCTGTCCGAACAGGCAGCCTCTCCCCTTTCCTCTTCCGCCTCCTCTCCTCCTCATCCAGTTCCTCTCTCGCCTTCCTCTTTGTCAGCTTGGTGAGATGAGCTTCTTCGGCATCTTCTTGAGTTGCCTCCTTCTGCTTCTTTCCCTTTGCAGAGACAGGAGCTTCCTCTTCCTCGAAGCTCTCGTATTTGGGTGATCCCATCGCCTCCAGGTCGTCTTCCGAAAAGTGATCCCGATCCTCGTCCTGTCCATCCACGCTGACCTCCTCTCCCTCAGAAACGTCGTGTTCTTCAAAGTCACTGCCGCTATCCAGGATCTCATCTTCTTCCAGGCCATCCATGTCTTCAAGGCTCTCCATCCCCTCATCGTCGTCTTCGTCACCCTCTCGCATATCCTCCAGCCGCTTCCTCGCCTCATCCAGCTCTTCCCTTTGCAGCCTCTTTTCCTTCCTCTGCTTCTTTTCGACTTCCTTCTTGGTCAGGTTCAAGACCTTGGCGTCCATCTTTGCCAAGAAGCCCATGGCCGGGTTATCAGCGGTTAGCGTCCTCCTCTTTCCCTGGCCTTCTTGGCCTTGACCATTCCCCTTGTCCTCATCCTCGTCCTCTTCGTCGACGTCGATGGTCATGTCGGGATCTTGAAATTCTTCCTCCTCCTCTTCCTCCCCCTGGCTGCTTTCTTGATCTCTGTCAGAGTCCATCTGGTTATCCAGATCCGCTGCGTCAGATCTCCTTTTGATGGATTTGACGTTGCTCCTGCTGCTTCCCGGTTTCGTCCTCGCTTTGCCCTTGGATGAGGCCTTCGTCATAGGAGTCTTTGCCATCGATTTCCGTGCTGCAGCCGCGCCCGACGACCTTGTCGATGCTTTGCCCTTAGCTGGAGCCATCCCGCCCCAGAGTATCTTGTTGGGATCAGGTGAGGGAGAAGCGGGATGAGAGAAAGGGGGGAGGGTTGGCGGTCGCCGAAAAGCAGATGGTAGGGTAGCGAAAAGATAGCTAGTATGTGGTTTGGGAAATAGTGGATGGATCAAGGGTGATAGCGAACAAAGGTGAGTCAAGGAGAGAGAGGGTTGTCGTGTCCATCACTAGTCAGAGTTAGCGGTAGCCAAACCAAAAAAAAAATCTTCCAGGAATTTTCAACTTTGGCCTTGCTCCAAAAGCTGCGGTTCCACTTGGACTTGTATGATTACGTAATGGCTTCAAGAGAGAAACCGGCCACCGTCACATTGACATTTGCTTAAAAACCCAAAGTCGAAAGAATCTTACTGCTAGACACCCAAATGGGATCATCCATTTGTGATAATTATGAAAGTTAATTTTAATATTGTAATCTTTTAAGGAACTCGGGTTGTGGTCAATGCGCGAGAGAGAGGCGCGGATGGCCGCCGTGTGGCGCGCCTCCCTTTCTCGTAGTCACTTTTTTTAGAGTCTGGTGTTGTCACGGATGGATGGACTTTGGATTTCATTATTGGCACCTTCCAACCCGCTCACACAACCACCACGATTCCCTTCGTATCTTGTTCCCCTTTCACTTGCCTTCATCCTCCTCTCGTTTCCCCTCTCAACCTCCTCACCTTGACTCCGTCCTTCTTCTAAGCAGCCAATCCACTCATCACGACCACCAGGAATCCCACAACCCCGCCCGCCTCCCCCGTTCCTCTCTTAGTTGTGGGAAAGTTTTTCATTCTCCACCACCAAGGGACGAAAGAGAAATGCCTTTGATAGATCCCAGAGATCTCCTCCAGTCGAGGTCGATTCCTTCCCCACCGGCCTCCTCCTTCTTCGTACCCTGGATACCAGACTTGCACAATGACCCAAATTCCCCTTCCTCTTCCTCTTCGGCACACCCACTGAGGCTCTCTGCTGGATACCTCCCCGCCCGGCCACCGCTCAACCCTACCGATACGAGCCCTAAGGACGACGCCAACCTTTACTTTTTGCTCCTCAGAGCCAGACACACTCCTTCCAAGAGGAAGCTTATCATCTGGTTCAACGGAGGTCCCGGATGCTCCTCCTTTGACGGTGCCATGATGGAGGTCGGAGCTTGGAGGATGGACGGCAAAGGCGGATTGCAATGGACAGAGGAGGGTGGATCCTGGAACGAATACGCCGACATCCTATTCCTTGACCAGCCTGTGGGCACGGGATTTTCCTATGTATCCACCAACGCCTACGCCACCACCTTGACCCAAGCCGCTGAGGAGGTGGTCTACTTCCTCAAAGAGTTTGTCAAGGTCTTCCCAGAATACGGTAGGGAGATCGAGGTAAAGTACGGCTCCATGGGATCTGGCGTCGACACCTACCTCGCTGGCGAGAGCTTTGCGGGACAGTACATCCCCTACACGGCCGATGCTCTCCTCCGAGCCGGCGAAGCTTCGCCCATCTCTCTGAAAGGGATTGCGATCGGCAACGGATTCATCGACCCTTTCAGTCAGTACGGGACCGAACTCGAGACCATGGTGGAGAAGAAGATTTGGGAAAAGGGGTCGAACGAATACAAGACAGTGGAAAAGATCAACCAGAATTGCCAGGCCGAGATGAAAAGGGTCAAGGGTCACCCGAGAGAGATCGATTCATGCGAGAACATCCTCCCCACCATCGTCAGCCTTTCCAAACAAAAGGTGGGCCAAAAGGAGATGTGCATCAATGTCTACGATGTCAGGTTGAGCGACACCTCGCCCGCTTGCGGTATGAATTGGCCGCCAACCTTGGCTCCCATGTATGACTACCTCAAGAGGCCGGACGTGAGGAAGGCTCTGAGGGTAGATGACAAGCACAAGCCGGAGGCTTGGGTTGAGTGCTCTAACAGGGTTGGTGCGGCCATGAGGCTGGACCGGACATCCGAGGCTTCCGTGACCCTCCTACCTACGATCCTGGAGAAGGGTATCAAGGTGATGCTGTTTGCAGGAGAGGAGGATCTGATCTGCAACTCGATAGGTGTAAGGCGGGTCGCAGAGAACCTTTCCTGGTCCGGGGGGAAAGGTTTCGGCCCAAGCTCGAAACCCAAGACGTGGTTGGTGAACGGGAAAGAGGCCGGAAGCTGGCAGACGGATAGGAACCTGACTTACGTCGGCATCAAAGGCGCCTCCCACATGGTGGGCTTTGACGTCCCTGTCGTGTCCCACGACATGATACTCAGGTTCATGGAGGTCAACTACTTGAATGCGGCCGGACCAAACGCCTTGATCCCATCCCAAGTCGGTGACGACGACGATCGGATCCTCGTGACCGGTGGAGGCGGTGGGCTCAAGGGTTCCATAGGATCGGACGGCTCTGCGCTGATCCCAGGGACCGGCAAGACCGAAGAACAAGTGGCTGAAGAAGCCAGGTGGAGAGCGTACTAGTGAGTCGAGCCCCTTCAAAGCCCCTTTCCATGTAACAAGCACGCATGAAAAAGTCGAGGGCCGGAGGAAAGAGGAGGAGCAGAAGTTAATATAGAGGGAAATATTCTAACACTTCGACCCCCCAACCCCTTCGTCTCCTCACTCGACACGCTCAAAGCAACGCCGGTTCGGCAGCCCTCGTGGTACTCCTGATCGGGGTAGGGGTAGGAGTCTTCATCCTGATGAGACTGAGGAGGAGAGCGAGGATGCAAAGGCGTGGTATCCGATTACCCTCGGTTGGGGGAGGAGGGTTGGTTGGGGATGAAAGTGGATTAGGGAGACGAGGAGGAGGGGAGGGAGATGAGGATCAGCACGAACTGGATCATCTGGTATCTCATCTTCCCGAGGAAGATCTGGAGGAGGAGGAGGAGGAAGGGCATGGGAACGATCGAGGTAAAGGGGGAAGGATGGTCGTTGGAAAGAGGCAGGTGGACGAAGACGGAAAGATCTTTGACGTAGGCGATGACGAGGATGAGGATGACGAGGACGCCTTTGGCGAGAGTAAGAGGAATTGACCCGCGTCGATTCGACGGCGGATGTTGGGAAAGGGAGGATGTTCGGTGCCAATCAATCCCCTTGAAAATTTCCTCATATGGGTGTCACGAATGAGAATGCAATTAATCCATCCAACCCCCCCCCCCCTTCACACCTCTTCGAGCCCTTCCGATGTCTGTGCGATCCTAAAAGGAAAGGGGAAGAGATGAGATCTGCAGAAATAGCCCCCAGCGATTTTACCTTGTTGAATTCTTCTTCCAAGCTTCCTCGATGCATTCTTTTGTGAGATTCCATACAGTGCACAGGTCAAATTGAGGAAACACTTGAAGAGGGAGGAGGGCAAGAGAGGAAGGGGGGGTTGGATGGGGAAAGTGAAGGAGAAAGGGAAAGTTCCATGCGAGGAAGGAAAGGGGGGAAAGGGAGGGGGGGAAATGGGATAATCGTACAGTCACGAGTGGTTTCGCTCGCTATTCAAACAGCCTTCCCGTTGAGTAGGGGGGGCACTGGTGGTACACCGCTGGTCATCTCTTCGTCCCCATCACCGTTCGCTTCATCATCGTCATCTTCGCCCTCGTCGTCGTCTTCGTCCTCATCATCCTCTTGGGAAGCTAGAGCGGCGGCGATCTTCATGGCTTCCGCCTCATTGCCGTAATGGCGGTTCCTCTTGGCTGCGAATGCTGCATGTTTGGCTCGCGCTGTGAAGAAAACAAAAGGGAGGGGGGTAAAGAGGCGATGAGAGTCTTGTCAATGTTTCAGTCAAGCCCAGCAAGACACAAGGTATCCGAACCATGATTCAAACAAATTTCATTTGATACGAAAAAGGAGAAGACTCACTCTCCGGATCCTCCTCCTCTTCCTCAATTTCACCGTCATCATCGTAGAGATCCGCATCACCTCCGACAGCAGCGTCTCGGATTCGTTGGTCGTTCTCTTGCCTGACATCTTGCCTCTGGGAATCGGCCAGGTCACTGGTGCCGATCGACCTGCTTGAGCTCCTTCTCGAATTGCTCTTTGGAAGGGAGAAGGATGGCGATCTGCTGGTGCCTCTCATGGAGGGCTTGGAATACTCGCCAGAGTCCTCCCCGTCCCTGATCGGTTGCTCACGTAGGCCCTCTGAATCTCTGGGCTGCTGAGACGAGGAGGCTTCCATCAGCGTGGGCTTGGATGAGAAAGCTGCAGCCTCCGAGCCGAGGACGGGGGAAAGACCCGAGTTGGAAGGTCTGCGATTGGCAAGGGTGTTAGCAGCTGTCTGTGAAGCTGAGGATCCTCTCCTGCTTCCGGTCGAGGATGGCGAGGCCAAAATACCAGAAGATCCGTTGGTGCCGCTGAGGCTTCCCACGCCGCCATCCAGGTCAAAATCTGCTCCGAGGGAGAAAAAGCGAGACACAGGGGGTTTGTGGGAAAGCAGAGAGAAGAGAGTGGAAGGACAACGTGTTTGCTTAGGAGAGAGGAGTAGGGGACTCGGAACTACCTGAGATCGTCGTCCACTTGACTCACTGAGAACTTCATCGTCGCCAACAGGGCCGAGGCTTGAACCCCTGACGAAGGGGGTTTTGGGCTCGTCGATTTTCATCCTCGCCTCTTGCTGCTCTCTTTGGATCTCGTGGAGGGTGAGATTGGATTCGTCCCATTGGAGGCTATTCGATGAGAAGGAGGGCAAAGACCGTTACAAGTTTTATATGAATGAGGACAAGTGCGGATCCTGTGTGAAAGAGGACAAGCAAGAGAAAGGCGGATAGGGACCGGTGGGATGCGACTCACTGATGATCCTCGTTCTGACCCAGGTTGGATACCGGCAGCCTCTCAGGGGCGTTTTTGAGGATGCCCTTCGGCTTCGGTGCGGCACTCGAAGGTGGTGGCGAGTGCCTGGGTGACGATGAGGTCGATGACATGGTTCCGGGTCGAGACGTCGGGCTGGATAGCGGTGGGGCTGGTAAATGGAGGGTGGGGAAGGCACCGGGTGACTAGATGACTGCAGCTGGATCGGTTATGATTTTGGCTTACGATGGGGCGGCTAGGGGCTGACCATGAAGGGTTAGCGTTGGTGATCGATCGGCCCTAACCAGCGTGAGACGAAGAAATCTGTAGATACGTGTGAAGCGAGTTGGTAAAGTTTGTCGCAGCGTCGGCCAGGTGGTTGGGCTTGAGTACAGAGGCCGCGGATGGGAAGAGTTGAAGTTGAATGGGATGGGAATCTGAATCAAGGATGGGATGAGGGAGGATGGAGGATGGATGGAGGATGGATGGAGGATGGATGGAGGATGATTCGGACTGGGTCCTGCCTGCGATCCTTGGTCAAGGGAAACAACTCGCGGAGAAAAAGAAAAAGGTCTCTCTTTTTTTTCCCCTTTACGTGGAGGCGGGTTAGGGGGGAAAGAAAGGAGGGGAAGGTCAGGTTCAGTAGAGTGTGTGCTCGCTCGAGCCCTTTGATCCAGATCGGATTCGAAAGGCGACTAAAAACAGGATTTAGTCGATTCACTATGATTTCCCTAGTTAGTAAAAGTGCCCATCGAAGGGGGGGAAGGGTGAAAAATGAAAGGGCCTAGCGTCGAGGCGGAGAGGGAAACAGAGAGAGGGTGAGAGAGGGTGAGAGAGGGCAAAGAAAAAGAGGGTTGCGTGAGGGAGAGGGAGGAGACCAACACCAACCACACCCGCACAATCACAACTCCTTGACTGTGACTAACACGACGCCTCTTTCACAGCAGCGACACGAGAGGGAAACAACGTGAATCACACAATCACAAAAATCAGACACCTTCACCCAACCCTCCTCATTCACTTTCGCCATACCTCTATTGCCTTTCTCTTTCCCTCTCTCCCTCTCCCCCTATCCCTGTGTCTTTCTATTCCTCTTCCCCGTCTTCGCAACTGCTCGCCTAGTCTGCCACACACTGCCGCTTTCACTCTCCTTCTTTCTCAACCCCCTTTTCCCCACACCAACATGGCAGAGCCCCCTCCCAGTGGTGGCCAACAGCCAAACATGGCCGACATGTCCATCGTCTCCAACTTTCCTCCTATGCAACTGGACGGAGAGGAGCCTGTCCACGACCTCTGGGGTAGCATTTTGAACAGCGTCAACAGCTCCAAGTCTATACCCACCAAAAACATCGTCCTCTTGGGCGAACCGAAAACAGGAAAGAGTACGCTCATCTCCTCGCTCGCGTCCAAGTCGCCGAGCGGCTTCATCGCCTCCTCGGACCAGATCGGTACCCCACTCCTGGGTTCAGAGTTCGAAGACGCAAGCACCAGCAAGGACGGCGCGAAGGGCAGCCGGTCCAAGCAGAGTTCCAAAGACCTGGGATTAGGTTACGGCTACTTTGACGTTGGGGATGAGAAGGAGGGCGATGGTGAGCAGTCCTGATCTCCCCTCAAACCCCTCGTCTCGCCGTCATCTGCAAACAAACAGATCCCTGTTTTCATGGCTCTTTTGCTGACCTTGCCTCCCTCCTCCCCGCAGAGACTATCGCCAGGATAGGGGTGTATACACTGCATTCATCCCATCCTTCTTACACCTCCCTCCTTCCGTTCGCCTTCCCAGCACCTTTGGGCTACTCGAACACATCAGCCACCGACACAGCCAGTACGTCGGCTTTGGCTTCGACATCGAGATCACGTTCCAGCGCCAACCTCACATCACCCAAGGCGTCATTGGAGGCACTCAAAGACTCCCTGGTTCTGATCACTTTAGACTGGGAGCGGCCGTGGACATTTTTGGAACAGCTGAGGAACTGGTTGGAAATCTTCAGCAATCTGATCGACAAGGCCACCGATGGTGCTCTGCTCGGTAGGACAAGTGCGAGATCGAACGAGACAAAGATTGACCTGGTCTCTTTCAACAGAACACAAATGGCCCTCGAAGAGATGAAGGAGCGATGTAAGTTACCTCCATACCTTGGCGCCAGGTGGCGCAGCATTCGCTAACACGCTAAGCTTCTCGCCCTTCTGCCGCCCTTCTCTCCTTTCCTAAAAATAATAATAATAAAATCCAATCAAATCAAACAGTGGAAGCCTACATCCGTTCGTACATCGAACCGCAAGCTGCGGAGTCGTCGAGATCAGGAGATCCAATCGAGGGAGAAATGACCACCACCATACTTCCAGCCACCATAACAGGCCTGAGCTCGGCTCTGGAAGGCGACGAGCAGTCACCCTTGGCAGAAGGCATGCTGACGGACAACTGGGGAGTGCCCATAGTTGTAACCTGCACCAAGGCGGACACGATAGCCAAGCTGGAGAGGGAGAAAGACTTCAAGGAGGAGCAATTTGATTATATCCAACAGGTCCTACGGACCGTCTGCATGAAGTATGGGGCGGCGCTTTTCTTCACGGATCATTCAAAGAGTCAATCTTTCGATATCCTACGATCCTACGTTCTACATCGGCTTTTCACGCCGCCTTCAAGCCAAAGCCTCCAGCTCGGATCATCTTCCACAAACACGACCGCAGCGGGTGGAGCTTTGGGGCCTGGTTCAACCAGTGTCTCGACAGGGTCAGGCACTTTCCCCTTCCCTTACCGAGCATCGACAGTGGATAGAGATACTCTACTCGTACCATCAGGTTGGGACAGTTGGGGAAAGATCAAAGCCTTGAGGGATGGCTTTGACTGCAAAGGCATGGCCAAAGGCTGGGAAAATGATTGCGAGTTGGAGAGGTTGAGGCAATCGAGAGGCCTGCCGAAAAACAAAGAAACTGAGGATCTCCTGGAAAAGGAGATTGAGATTGACAGCGATGAGAATGGCGGCGTACGATCCGCTGTGAAACTTTACGAGGATATCGTTGCCGACTGGAAAGCTGCTCCGGTAAGTCGGCCCTTCTCCAACCCCCCCTTTTTCGGTTTTCGCTCCTTACCCCCTTCTGCCCTCTCGTTCCTTACCTCACTCCGTTCTCGTGGTAGGATCATAGCAATTAGAATGCTTGATGCAAGTACTGATCGAACATTGCACTTTTCAAACATTGGCGACGACAGCCGATGAACCCCAACGCTTCACGAGTGAAACAACCTGACGAGCAAGGATTCCTGGGGCAGCATTATGCTGCGCTTCAGAAGGATCCAGACCCTAGATCCAAGTTTTCTAGACAATCTCAGTCTTCATCAACGTCGTCCTCACAGGCGAATGGCAGCGGTGAAAGGGGTTATGGAAAGAGTGTGGTGGGCCCTATGGGTAGCTCGAGCCTCAGCCTGCCTTCGGTGGAACGGGCTATAAGCGACAAGGATGTTGGCACTCTCGTGGGAGATGCTTCCATCGCCAGCGGAAGGAGTCGGAGTAGTAGAAAGGTGAGAAGAGAACGGGAAGTTCGGACATCCCCTCTCTGCTTTGTCTAGAGCCTTTTTTAAGAAAAATAAAATCCTGCATATATTGTGGACTCTGCTGATACGATTCCTTCTCTTTTCTTTCATCCTCTTTACCTCCCCATAGGATTCTCGAGATGCGAGGGGCTCGCTCGGTGGGAATACGGGATCGAACCCCTTGAGCAACGGGAGGAACAACTCATCCTCAACAGCTTCTTCTTCGATGGCACCTGGTTTGAGCAACAGCAGTTCTGCTGGCGGCGGGACGAGCTTGACCAGTCCGAAGTTGGCCTTGAGTACCAACGAGAACCATTTTGGTGCCGCCGGAAAGTTTTCCTCCTCGCTCGGTGGCAGCAGCAGGCCCTCCAGCCCAGCCGTGGGTGGTGGTGGTGGCAGTGTCAACGGTAGCAACAACGGTGGCACTAGTCCAAGCGGAGCGCCAAAGCAGAGCGAAGTCTTGCACTCCTTCTTCCAAAGCTGTACGTGTTCGTCTTTTGCCCTTTCCCTTCTCTCCTGACCGAACCTCTCTCTCTCTCTCTCTCTCTCTCTCTCTCTCTCTCTCTCTCTCTCTCTCTCTCTCTCTCTCTCTCTCTTGCCCTCGCACACACACATTCACACATTTCCTCCTTCAATCATCCTTTCGGCTCTCCTGATGAACTCCACACCTTGCCTTTACTCCCTTTTCCACCGTCCTTTTTCTTCTTCGATGGCACTCCCCTGACCTTTTTTTTCCCTTTCCCATACCCTTTCTTCTCTACCCCATCCACAGTACTGAAAGACAAGACCTCTTCAACTGGCTCACCCAGGATCTCCAGGAGCGTCAACACCAATTCAACAACCAGTTCGAACTCTGGTCTTGGGAAGGAGTAGAGCGGCATGAACGTTCTTCCCCCCCATTCCCACCCACATCCGTTTTTGATTCCATCTTCCTTCCCCTTGTCTGTCCCACTCTCTCAGAAGTAACGGGAGGGATGAGGAGAGCAGCAAAGAAGGACCACTTGCATACAAGTCAGAAAAGGAACTGGAAACGACCACGCTTGGCATAAGAATGGTTGGGAGCGGAGATTTGGGAATTCAGGTTTGGGTAAGGAGAAGGGGGAGGAGGTAGGCCATCGATCAGCAAGCATCACAACTAGAGAAGAACGTTTACGTATTACCATGGCCCCCTCACCCCTCTCCCCGCAGTAATTTTCAGGATCTGGGGGTGCATCGAACACCCTGTGAATACATTTGATGCAATCTTGACTTGCAGATGGATAGAAAGAAACGGGGGAGGGGGGGCTTGATCAAGAAGAAGGAATCATAATGCTTTGATTTTTGTATCCAATCCATAACTCGTTTTGTTTTGTTTTTTTTCCTGTTTTTCCCCGAATGGAAAAGTTGGAGGAGTAGGGAGGGAGAGAAGACTTTGCTCGGCTTGACCCCCATCCTTCTCCCACCCTTCTTCAACCTCTCCATTCGAACCTGATCTCGCCCTCCGCCAAGAGTGGATCTTCGTCATCTTCCTCCTCTTCCTCCTCTTCTTCCTCCTCCTCCTCCTCCAAATTCTCATTCCCAGATCCAGCGATCCACTCTCCCGTCCTGTCCGTCCTCTTATCGCTACCAAACCTCTCCCTGGAACCAGTTCGCTTCGCACCACCGACACCGTCGAAGAACCTAGCTCCATCCGCCTCGGCTTGATGTTGTTCATCCTCAAGGTCTAGACCTTCGTCCTCGCTCTCTGGTTCTTCCGAGTTCAATCTCGATCTTCCGCCTCCAAAGGAGGAGACGTCGTCGTTCTCCGAGACGTAGCCTCTGCCACCGCCGCCGTATTCCTCTTCCAATCCTTCGTCCTCGGATTCGGGTTCGGCGGTGATGACGGGACCGACCAATGGGCTTGTGGCCCTCTGCTGTCTTTCCTGATCAGCCCCTCCTCCAGGCTGGTACGTGACTCCGGGAGCGGGAGGTGAGACGGCCCTCCTCCTCCAAGGGGCTGCCCAGGAAGTGACCCCGCTTCCGTAACTGGAAGGAGAGGAAGGTGCGTTATCGTAGGCGTTCCTCCCGGCAAAGATGGGCTCTGCAGACCCCGACCTGACGGCGGCCTTGAGATCGGGGGCCGAGCTAGAGGATTCCAGACTCGAGCCGGTAGCCCCTATTCCGATTCCCGGTCCGATGCTGTTGGCGTGCTGGATTCCTTCGGAAGAAGGTGGGGGAACGGTCGAGGCTGAGGCCTTTCTGCTCAAACCGAGGGATCCTAGACCGAACCTGCTCAACCTTCCAGGCTTCTCGATCACCTCGGCCTCCTTGACGCCCACGAACTCCGAAGCGGCACTCTTGGCTCCAGAGCTTCGTAGAGAGGCGTTGGACCTCACGCTCTTCCCGGACCTGGCCGAGAGGGCGGGAGAGACGGGTGGAGTCCCGATCAGCTCGTCGTCCGGCGGAAGTTCCACGTCGACGATCGAGGGTCTCCAGTAGTTGAAGTCATTGAACTCTGGTTTCCTCGGCTCCTTCTCCTCCTTGGCCGTGATAGGAGGGAACATTTGATCGACAAAGTCGGTCATGTGCGTGTATCTATTTCAAGTAAGGTTTCGTTGTGACAGACCAGCACGAGCAAGAAGGATGGACGTGAGAAAGGGTAAAAAAATAAAAATAAAAACAAAAACGAAAAAGGCAGATCAGAGAGGCAGAAAAATATAGAACTCACGATGATTTGTAACCAGCAAGCTCAAGAAGCTCTAGCTTGACTTCGCCGTTCGAGTCGATGGTGAAGATACGGGACGAGGGGATGTTGACACTTCGGTAGGAGAGGGCGTCCGTGATCCTGTTGCCAAAGCCGGCGTAAAAAGGTGTTGGATGGCCGCCGTTTTTGCTATCGTGGGCTCCTTTTGCTTCGACGACGGCGGAGGCGGTGGCTGCCCCAGCCGAGGGAGAGAGTTCGTCGTCACCAGGTACACCGCCCTTGCCCTGGGTAGCGACGGCCGACTTTGGATCCATGCCGGGGAACTTGCCACCGGGCTGCGGCTGAGCCGTCCTCGGATCAGCACCGAACAGGCGCGCAATGTCTCGTAGGCAGGCCATCTTGAAGACCTCAGGTTTCCTCAGGATGACCTCTCGGTGGAGGGATGCCATCAATCTGTCTGGGCTCATGATGACGGGTCCGTCGGGCAGCTGGTAATTGTTCTGTCTGATGCCTTTGAGGTAGTCTCTGGTCGTGTCCGCCTGTCCGATCGCGCGCGACGTGAGGTACATGAGCCTGTAGCCATTCCTCGCAATGTCAGTGTAGAGCTTTGCGACGCCGAGATGGGTCCAGTCCCTGCCGATCATGGTGAAGACGTGACCCAGCGCATCAGACTTGGTGATAGTCCCATCAATGTCGGAGACCACAACCTTGTGGTTGCTCTCCCACAGGAAGATCCTGGCGGAGCAGGTGGCGACGCCGGAGTAAGAGGAGGTGACGGAGAATGTGATGGTGTTTGCACCCTTCTTGAGATTCAGTGACTTGAGCTGGTCAGAGGACAGGCGCAGTGTCTTCGCGTAGGCCTTCTTGATCTTCTGTTCGTCCTGCTTTCCAGGAGCCGGTGGTGACGGAGCATGGGTGGTAGGGGTGGTGGTGCCATGATTCGTATCGAGAACGGAATCGGTTCGCGACCTCTCGATCGTTCGATGGGCTTCCTCAGAGAGTTCGTTCGCAGCTCGCTTGACAATCTCTGACTTTGTGTCATTGCTCGACTGATCTTGCGAGATCGTCGCCTGCATGTCACGAGACCCTTTGGACCTGTTCCACCAGCGAGACCAGTAACTTTGTCTTCCTCCCTCGCCCTCCTTGCCAACGTTCGCCCCGCCCGCTTCTTGGTTCAGTACCGAGACGCTGAGAGTCTTACGGTAGAGGCTCAGCGTGGCGAGCACGGCGCTCGCATTTTGCCAAGAGAGGAATCGATCGTTGTACCTTACGACCAGCCTCTCGTCGTTGACCACATCCTCGTCATCGACGAAACGTTGGAAGCTGACCCTGTTCTCTTCGAACTCGTAGATGTCCCCGTCGTTGTCCTCGCCATTACCAAAGCCTTCGCTGTAGCAGAGGGACAGCTCAAAGGTGTGACAGGCGTCCTCCAACTCCAGCCTGAAGACATAAGGCTGATTATCGGCACAGATGAGTTTGCCAGCTGGAGGCTTCTCGCCACTTTCCACAGCCAGAGCGGACACAGCCGTTTCTGACGAATTCCTCGCGGTGTACGCGTCAGTGCTTGCAAACCTGGCCCTGGGGCGATCGCGCTCGCCCCTTGTCGAATAGGGATCGTCCCACTGCCAGCTGAACTCGGACGTCTTTCCCAGGTGTCTGGCCGCAATATCGTCAAAGACGGCTGAAGGAGGAGTCCCTTCGCCACTGAGCGTGTTCGCTCCATCACCGCTTCCGAAGTTGATTCCCCCCTTGCTGCCTTCGAATATCTGGCTGCTCGCCGCCGTGCGGAATTCGGCCTCCGTGTCGCTGAGCGAAAACTCTTGAAAGTGTCTCCGCCGACGACGTGATCGAGCAGAACCTGAGGTGCCAGAGGGGTGAACGTCTTTGAAGCGGCTCGTGATCCTACTGTGAGACATTGAAGCGGTCCGTCGCTTCTTGCCGGCACCGATAGGGCTATCTCTGCCACGATTGACCTCGCCGGTGGCGATGGGAGCAGAGGCCTGGCCATATCTCAGACCCATATCCAACCGATCACTTGAAGAATCTGGTATTCGAGTCATCCTGGCCAGCCTGACGAGGTCCCTCGACAGACTGAGCTCGTCCTGCTCGAATGACGTGCTTGTCTGACTTCCGACAGGCGCAGCACGGTCATTGTCGAGGCTGGGGAAGGCAAGCATGCCGCTGGTCGAGGCTTCCTCCTCCGAGTCCGTCTGGTAGAGTGCCGAAACTCTGTTCTGGGAAGCATGCTTTCGGAAGTCGACAGAGGCCGTGGCACGGTGTGTCGGTCGGTAGGAGCCCGAACGCTCGCCCGTGCGCGAGGTGGATCTCCTCCTGCTGTTTGAAGTTGAACCTGGGAGCCAGACCTTGTGCCGGTGGGAGTGAGGATGATTCAACTTCTCCGGATGACCATTGCGACCATTGCCGCCATGCCTCCTACTCAAGGGGAGCTCGTCGGAAAAGCGATGTCCTTCCTGGAAAGCTAGTTTCTCGCCATCAGCAGTCATTTTGTAACCGTCCATGTCGAGCATGTACTGCGCATCCTCCTTCTTGCCGACCTTCAGCGGAGTAACCTTGCGCTCCTCATCCTCCTCGTCATCGACAGCCTCCTCGTACTGATCGTATTCGCCATCCCTTTCGTCGACGTCGCCGTCATCGCCACCATCTCCATCACTGGCGTTCTTGGTCCTGGATCTTTCTTTGATGACTGTAGAGTCGACGGATGCGGGCGCGACATCCTTTGAGGCCTTCGCCTTTTTAGCTTCTCCCGCTGAAAAAGGATCGACGCCAAAGGGGGCAGGGTAGGCCTCTTCCTTCTCACCAGCAGCGAGAGTATCGGAGAGGCGCTTGCGCGTCTGCGCACCAGGCTTCTTTCGTACTGTGCCGTCCCTCGAATCGGTGGAGCCACCACTGTCACTACCAAGCTCGGACTCGATCAAGCCTATCGCCTGATCTCGCATGGCCTTCTCCAACATTTCCGTCTCGGTCCGAGGCTCGCCCTCGCCCAAGCCAGTGGGTGCGTGCTGATTCCTTTTAAGCCTCTCCTTTCCCTCGGGGCCGCCCTCCTTCGGCTCGAAAGGGCGTGAAGAGCCCTTGTCCGCATCGATCTCGCGCCCAGACTCTTGGTCTAGAGGACCTCGACGATTATCGACGGCATTCTCGAGTTTCTGCGACCCATCAGTAAAGCCGGTGGCAGCTCTTCCAGCAGCGCCAATCGCGCCCCCAGCTTTGGAGGCCGCAGCACTAGCCTTTCCAAGAAGGCTATTAGGACCGGCGGCGGCGCCAGAGCCTGAAGGCCCCGAGTCCGAAGGGACGTTGAGGTCACCTGCCTCGCCAGGGTGACCGGCATTCCTGTTCTCGTTGAGCTTGGCCTTGTCGTTCTCCCCGTGGCCCTCGCGGTTCAACGGGTCGCTAGAGGTAGACCTTGCGCTCGGAGTGGTGATGTTTGTGTCTGCGAGAGAATTGCTGGATCGGATCGTATTAGTCATGCTCTTCCCATCCGCCTCTCCTTCGCTTAGGGCGTCCTCGTGGTCGGCCGCGCTCGTTTTCGAAGCGCCAAGGTCCAAAGGTTCCATTTCGTCGCCGCTTTTGGGGGCAAACTCGGGTTCGGATAAGTCCGGGTCCTGAGTCGCTCCAAAATTGGGCGACGTACCCGGACTGGAGGCTGCGCTGAGGATGGGCGAGGTGACGAGATCGTCCGGGATGTCATCTTGATCATCGATTTCGAGAACGAAGAAGGCCTCCCCTTGCGCTCCAACCTTCATGGCGAACGGCAGCGGTTCTGGCGAGTTGTTGAGATGCAGCGTCACCTGCAAGAGGGGGAAGCATGTAGGTGAGTCAAAAGTTGGCGGGAAAGATGCGTTCAGCGGCTGGGGCTCGCACTTCCTCGTTGCTTGCTTCGCAGTCCTTTGCCACAACTCACCTTCCTCTCGGCTGGTCTCAGCACGCTCATCTTTCCAAACCTGACATGAAAAGGGGTGCTGGCCAACTCTGTGACCAGCTTCTTGACCTTTTTCGTCCTCCTCTCCGACCCGGTTTGGTCGGCCGAGGAGGAGGGATCACGCCCTTGTTCCGAGTCGGGATCGACTTCAATCGGGTTCCCCTGTGCGTCGACTGGGATCTCCTCCTCGACCTCTATCGTCCTTTCGACAACGATGACATCGATGGCACCACTGAGCGTCGCTGGATTGATATTTGGGGTGATCGAGTTGTACACGGAGGAAACGAGCCTTCCTACGTACTGCATGTCGCTGCTGGCAAGTGCAGGGCCAGCCGATCAGCGGAGCACAGGGGGGGGGGGGGGGGGGGAGGGGGGGGGGGGGGGGGGGGGGGGGGGGGGGGAAAGAGAGAGAGACAGAGAGAGGGCGATGGTTTTCCTTCTCTCTTTTCTTGGGCAGGTATGATCCGCAAGGAAGTCGTCTACAGTAATGCGACAGGTGACTGTTTCCTGTATTCCCGGGGGGGTTGATGCTGTTCCAAGGTCAGGCGTTGAGCTTAGATGTGTCGGGGATGGGTGATGGTATGGGGAAGGTGAAGTGGCGAAGTGATGATTTGGAGGGGCAGGTTGATCAAGTTGATGTTGGGGAGTTGGGTGAGTGATGGAGGGGATGCGACGACAATGTGATGGTAGAAGAGACTTGCGGGTGAGAGTTGGGAGAGGAGGAGGAAAGGTGGAAGAGAAAGAATCCGAGGGGATTTTTTGAGTGATGAGAACGTGCGTGCCTTGGTGCGTGAGTGCGGCAATTCTTGTGTCTGGTATACCCGATTGAGGAGGGAGAGGGGAGAAGAGAGAGGGAGCGAAATGGTGAGAGAGGGAGAGGAGTAAGTAAGCCACTCTACGAACCCTCTTGGCTCCTCTTACACTCACACCTCCCCCCTCACTCGAATCGAATCACTTGGGATTCCGTCAGGTATTATTACCACTTATTGACTCAACATGAGTTATGAGTTGTGACAGGCACATACATCGACTACTACTGACTCTGGTTCAAGATTCCCAATCACATTCGACTGGCGCGCTCATCATCTCCCAGCCTGTCTCGGTCTCGGTTCCCTAACTCGTTTCTGTTCCCTTCCGATCCACGTTTTCTCCCGCATCGTTGCTTTGTTTTTCTCCACTCGGTTTCCTTAAATGGGTCGGAGAGGGGCTTGAAGGAAAGGAGAGGGGGCGGGGACGCAGGGTTAAGGAGGGGGCGAGCGATTCGAGGAAAGGAGAAGAAGGCGAAAGTGGAGGTTAAGACAACTCTGGGGGAAAGAGAGCATGTTGGATTCCTAAGGAATCCCTTTAACCGTGTATTTGGCTAATGCCTCGAATGCAACATTCTTAACCTCTTACGATTCTGAATAGCCAAACCAGGATCCGATTATTCTTCACTAGGATAAAAGAAGAGTAGGAAATACTAACAAAGATTTAAAAAAGTTTTGGGAAAGAGATGACCCGGAAAGGGACGAAAAAGGGTTGGGAAGGGGGCGACGAGCCGTTCCACGGCCCCCTTTTCACCTCAGGCTCACATGGACACAGCATGCTCCATCGTCATGATCCCCAAGCCTTTGTTCCTCTCTCTCTCTCTCTCTCTCTCTCTCCACCCTCCGCTGTGATTCCATTACAGAAACCAGGAAAGTGGAAGTTTTTTGAGTGTTCCTGGAACAGGTGACCGCGACCGTGCAGGCTCCTCCCGAACTTGACTAAATGCGCGAGGTTTCGGCGCTTTCCCTAGGTGTGGTCAAAGTAGAGCGTGACAAAGTTGCCACAAGACCGAGGGCCGAGTTCGGATTTCGGGGGACCACCAGACAAAGAAGAACAATAAGATCAGCGGATGGATGGTTAGATATATACACTCAGACTATACATTGATTAATGAATTCAGTACAGGCAACGTCGCCGCCCTTCTTGGGCACATCCAAGCTGGGTAGAGGCATTCCTTATACTGAGGCTCGGAACCCCGGGAAAAAAAAAA
>KZ819983.1:17797-30214 GCA_003144235.1 Violaceomyces palustris | reverse complement strand
CCCCCCCCCCCCCCTACCAACCAACCCTAAGAAATCTCAAGAACAGGGGAGGCGTCAGGGAAAGACGCGCTAGGCTGGGCTTCCCAACTTCCAAGCCTTTAGTCTCACAACCCCGGAATCCCTCAGTGTGGCTAGACTTGACTAAACAAAGCCCCCTACCGGCTCGTATTCCAAGTAGATAGGGAATAGAAGAACATTCTTTCAGCTGAAAGAGTAACGAAACAGCCCAAAAAAAAGGAGGAGAAAAGGGTGCACCTCGTTGGATCAGACTAGCCAAAAGGAGAGAGCGCGTCCGTATTCCCATCAGCTCTAGTCGGATTCCCCACCTCGTCCCAAAAGAATCCGGGGATCCGTCAACCGCCTTCCATCCAACCATCCTCGATCCCACCTCTTGTTGGGGCAAAGGAAGACCAAAAAAAGAAACCAGGAGAGACGGGAAAGGAGTAGACGAATCCACCCCCTAACCAACCACATCCATCACCCACCCCCCCCCCGGAAAAGAAAATAAGGGTTCGACTCGATGCCCAGACTTCTGGTCCAAGTGGGACCGGACAGGTTCCACATGGAGACCTGCAGGCTGAACGACAGCAGGAGGCCCCACGAGATCAACACCGAGCACTTTGTCGGCAGGGTCCTCGTCCGCATCTTGGACGCTCCTGGTGCTAGGGAAGGCGAAGAGGGAAGAGAGTACTTTAAAGGTGAGTTTCGCCACAAGTCGAGCTTCCCAACCCCTATGATTCCTGCTCTCTGTTGGATGGCCTCGATAGTGAACACTTGACCCACCTCTCAACCGATAGACCGCTCGAGGAAATTCTGCATTCAGATCGAGGGTCGTTTCAAAAGACCATGGTGAGTAGCCCACTCCCTCCCTCTCTCTCTCTCTTTCTTTCTCTCTCTGTGCTCGAAACGTCAAGATCGTGGCTCTCTATGGACGGAACGCTGACGCCGCTTGGGGTCCGAATGGCTCTCGCCGATCCCTTCAGGAATGGCGACCAGATCCAGTTTGGCTCCGACTTTGACAAGTTCATCGATTTTCCAAGGGCCCCCTTCAATGCCGGAATGAGAGTTGCCAAGTACATCGATCCCTGCACTTTCTGTAAGTTGAATCAAGATTTTTTCCGGACAGCAAGGGAGGGAGAACCCTGACAACCGGTGAATCCGACGACGTAGGCCTACGACTTATTCCCCTGACTCTGCCCTTCAATCTGCAGACGAGGAGCACCCACCTTCCGGGCGGCCTTACATCATGTCCCCTTACATCGCTTGCATGAACACATTTTGTGCCTGGCCGGCTCCTTCGAGGGCGCATGATGCGGTGGTTGTCTTGCGTCATACCCGCCGCTCGGGATCTCCTGACTCGACAAACCCTTCCTCCCCTCTGATCGAGCCCGCAAAGGGGGCCCACGGGGACCCCAGCAGTCCGATGGTTACAAGCCCTCATGCGAGTGAAGACGAGGAAGGTGATGTTGTGCCTACGGAATCGCTTGATCGGAGTCACAGTCAAAGCGATAAGGCGAAAGCGAAAGACGAGGGGAAGAAGAAGCGTGGATGGCTGAGCAGCCTCTCGGTAGGGGGTCACGCCGCCCAGAAAGAGGAGCGCAAGCTGAAAAAGTACTGGCGCTTTGTGGGTTTCAAGGACGACCCTCGAGTGAGGGCCCTGCTCGAAGCGCACAACGCCAAGCTCAGGGAAACATCCAAGAGCGGAGGTGTCGAGAGGCAGACTTCGGTCAGCAGCAATACTTCGACGGCGGCGGTTGAGGTGCAGCACGCCCCGGCCCCTCCGACCCTTTCCAGGCTCGGCACGGGCCTGAGAAGGGAGGCCAACAGGACGCCGGATCGGCCAGGGACTCCGACCCACAGCGCTCCAGCCGGGGTGGTTAGCCCGATCCAATCGCCCTTGCTAGGTTCTGGTGAAGGTGGCTTCGCCTCGCTGCCGCCGGAGGAACCAAGGCCAGAGATGCCAAAGTTGCAGAGGATCACCACCTCGATCCGAACCGAGATGGAGGCGTCTGCCAAGAGCGACGGGCTGAAGGATGGTGATTTCAAGCTGGCGGACGCGCTCCACCACACCCACCTTTCGCACGGAGATGGCAGTGGAGGCGACTGGAAATCAATGCTGGACGACCAGCTCGGGCCTTGGAGGTTTGACGACCCTGGGACCGACATGGTCGAGGACAACGCCTTCATCTTCACTCACGAGTCGCTCACGGTCCCAAAGAGGCGCAAGTACTTTGCCTCGGAGAAGCACCGAAAGGACTTTGTATATGACCCTGACGTGGTTTACGGAGCCTCGTTCTTCACCGACGTCATGGACTTCAACACGTTCAACATGGCAATCGGGCCCGTGAGGATCAACGTCAGCAGGTTCTTCCAGGAGATGCCGGTCAGGTACACTCTCCGGGCCTCGGGAGACGAAGAGCTCACCTTTTGCACCATCTCGTTCCAGCTGGTCGACTGAGGGGTGGGCCACCCTTTCC
Source organism: Violaceomyces palustris (assembly GCA_003144235.1). Taxonomy (NCBI): domain Eukaryota; kingdom Fungi; phylum Basidiomycota; class Ustilaginomycetes; order Violaceomycetales; family Violaceomycetaceae; genus Violaceomyces; species Violaceomyces palustris. Next base: position 27,737 of record KZ819983.1, on the reverse strand, counting down.
CTCTGGGTCTCGCCAAAACTCACGCGCTCTCACTCAACCACTCACTCTCTCTCTCCCCCTCAAGCGACCCATTCTATCAGCATCACGATGCTTTTACCCACCTTGGTTCCAGTGAGGAGACGGGGGGGGGACCTCTCTATCTTGGTCTACCTTTTCCTCGTTGGCAGGTGCTGGAGATGTTTGATTCAGTTCTAAGATCTCCTCATCTCCTTTGATACCGCTTAGAGATCTTTCACCCACCTCACCCAACCCCTCCCTATATCCTCTTCCTTTCCTAGTATTTCCTTTCCTCTTTGGGGCTGACCTATACATTTTCATGAAATCCAAGTAACGTCATTGCGGTGGTGCACACTCTTTCAAGCTAGGGGACGGCGGTGGCAGGCGTTTTTTATTTCATGCTGCCCCACCAACTCCACACACGCGCGCAAACAACCTTGTACATAGAGCAATCTTGCATTATTCACACGAGAAGAGGTAGTCAGTTTTCAAAGAGCGCTCTTCCATTGACCAGGCAGAATTTCGGTCAATCGGAAAAGAAAAGGAGGATTGAGAACTAAAATGAGAAAGTCGTCTGTTGTTCGGACTGGCCGCGATGGAGGGGAGGGGGGGGGGTGCTTCATTCACTTTTGGTTAACCCAAGTTGAAGCCTTGGGTCTCGAATGAGTTTGATCTCAATCTCATACACGCACGCTCGCTCGCACGTGCAAACTACCGTCTCTCACCCTATCAGCCTCTCACCCTCTCCCACTCACTCGAAATCACCCTCCTCTCTCTGATCCCTCTCCCTCAAGCCGGAGGGTCGGCGGTCGGGCGAGGGAGTGGGGCCAGAGGTGGCTTGGGCGGTATTTACGATTTGACTTTATTCTTTTGAACACATAAGCTAGCATTCTTGAAATTTTCCCAGGACAAGGAGGAAAAAACTAAAACAAAAAAGAAACAAAAAAGACCCACCTCCCGCCTCCTGCGGTTGCGGAAGGGCTCCGCAAGTGGATTTGAAGTGCAGGGCATACAACCTTAAGTGCAAGTCACGAAGCAGCCAGCGACACGCGCTCTGGTTTGCCGGATCACATGGGCAGGTGAAAGAGAAAAGGAAGGAGCTCCTCATCCAATTAAGGCCACAGGATTAAAAATTATGAAGGAGCATGATGATGATGTTGGATAAGTACTGCACTGTACTTAACCTTGTGAGTCTTCAAAGTCACGTCCATGGTCGAGTCTTTGTCCAAACTACAAGCCTCCCACCCTTTTTGAATTCACTTCTGAGCAACCTTGGTGAATGGGGCTCAACGCACAAACAATCATGAATCATAAATCATAAATCACGATCATCAATCATTCATTACGATATCGTGAATCCAGAGAAGAAATCACCTTCTCGGAATCAAATCTTATTCTTGACGTGGAAGAACTTGGACTCGTATCTGCGTTGGCTTAAAGGCTGAGTGTCACAAGAAAGGGGCTCTTGATTTTTCTTCGCTTCCCTTTTTCATTTGATTTTCTTGGGGCCGGGGAAAAGTGTCACGGCGCCCGGCAAGACACCCAAATTCAGAATTGTTTGTGACTTAGACTCTTTGTGTGGGCGCGCTCAAGCTTGCTTATGTGTGGACCCGCTCCAAGCCAGTCCCTCCTCCTTCTACCTCCACTTGTTCTACAGGAATGCTGCCTTCTTTGCAGGTCACATAGAATCCGCATGATCTCTTTCTCTCTTTTTTGCGGGGTAAACTTGGGGGGGCCAAAATCATCCGTAACCGCTTCCCTCCTCCTCATCTCATGCCGCTCGTCACCCCGCACTTCCTTGCTCAAAGGAAGGGGCGGGGAACTCGATTGTCACTGTGGAAAGGAAGCGTGGGGCAAACCAGCCAACCATCATCAACCCTTCCAAGTTCCAGACAAAGGTTGTGGATCCTTGATGTGCTGTCGGCCTCCAGCTGCAATCATTTCGGATCTCAGATCTCTCCCTCTCCCTCTCTCTCTCTCTCTCTCTCTCTCTCTCTCTCTCTCTCTCTCTCTGTGCCTCTCCCCCCCCCCCTCTCCTGGATTAGCACACGCATACACATCTCCGGATAGATCCTTTCCCTCGTTTCATCCCACACCAGACAACCTGGAGTATCTCTGCCTCCCTCCTTGCCCATCTCTGCCGTGGACTGTCGCGATCTTGGAAAAAAAGAAGAAAGAAGACAAAAGACAAAGTTACAGAAAAGGGGGACACAGAGGCCAGCATAAGGCAAGAACAGGGAGGGCTTCTCGCCCAAACAGGCGTAGTGAAAACGAATCAATGAATGGGCCCTTGCCCATTCTCGCCACCGCCGCCGGAACCAGGACACCATCGTCTACAACCTTCGTCTCCCGAACAATCGATTCACTGTTCCGTTCGATCCATCTACCCCCGCATCTCTCCTCATCAGCCTCTCGTATCTCCATCAACACGTTACCTTGCTCACCTCTCCCCAGGTAACCATCCTCCCCCGCTTGTTATTCATTTCAAGAAAGGATCTAAGTAAGAAAAGGACCAGATAAAGAGGAAGAAAAGTAGGAAGGCATACCCTCTCCCATAACCTATTCCGACAGGTATTCCTCCCTCCCCCTCTTCCACCACTCCCTCTTCCCAGAACCAAGAACGAAAAAAAACAAAAAAAGCAAAGAAAGATAATCCTCAAGCACCTATGAAGAAGAAACAGGTCAAGGACAAGAGACGCCAATACCGTTCCTGCGACAAGTGCAGGGCTGGAAAGAGGGCTTGCGATGCCTCCTACGACTCCGTGGCTGAGGCCATCGCCAAAAAGGTTGCCTGTTCCAACTGTAAGAAGAAAGGCAAAGTTTGCACCTTCACCTACGTCCTCAACATCCTTGGCGGCTTCCCGACCTCCCTACCAACTGCGGCGCCGCCCTGTGATCAGGGCTTTGATACTTCCCGCCAAGATGTTCTGAACCCGAGCTCGACCTTGCCACCTGGCACTGACCCTCACTTGCAGGAGGGCGAAGCCTCAGCGTCACAAATCCGTCTTTCTCCTCCTCCTTCTTTGCCCGCCCAGGCGGCCAGGATTTCAGACTACCACCAGAATCGGAACGGTGCAAGTTGGGACATCTTTTCGTCCGCCGCCCCCGCCTTCTCTGACGAGGTTCACCAACCTGACTCGCTTGATCCCTTCGCACCGCCACCTTGCTTTACGAGCTCATCCACCCAAGTGCTCCCTCCGTTGACCGAGGTACCGGTGCTGCCGCCTAGCGCCATCTCAGATTGGTCATCCGTCCATGCTCCTCCCTCTAACGCCCTATCTCGGACCCACATGGAGGCCGCACTAAACGCTCTCCTGCCGCAGAGTGAGCCTCTACAAAACCCGGTCCATTATCACGACTTTGACGGCGCCACACTTCCAGATGAGTGGGATTGGACCCATCATCACAGAAATGGTGAGCTGAAAAGAAAGAGACGAGAAAATTCTTCTTAACCTTCGCTTTCTTGCAACTACTTTCATCATATCTTCTCGCACTCCTTTTAGCTCTGACTCCCGTCCCACCCTTCGAAGATGTTGACTGCTAACTTGCTCCTCCCGCTCCCCATCCCATATTTCCTTTGTCCAGACAACATGACGGAAAAGGAGAGGGAGAAAAACCGATCGCAGATCATCTCGTATCGCTCCTCAAGCAAACGCATCAGCGAAAACATTGACCGCATATATCTTAATGACAACCTGATCCGTGTGTACGAGGGTGCAGCGGAACATGCGCTCCGGTGTTGGATTACGAGCACAAACACGCCTTACATGATGATGGATCACCTGAGGAAGGCCCGACCCATCTCGTCTCCCACCAGCCACCGCCTAGTCTACTGGAGGATCTGCGAGCTCGACAGGGGCTCGAAAAGTATCCTCGGCAAGGATAGCGTGCGAGAGGAGAAGAAGATCATGGAGGCCTTCCACGCCGTCATCCTAGCGTTCGCGGCTCAGTGGACTCCGCATTGGGTCGTCGGAGATCGCTCGAATCCAACCTCGTCATCCCAGCAGCAGCAAAGAATTTCGGCGCCTGATAGCATAGAGAGGGAGGATCGGGTCAGGATGGCCCTCTGGACCCAGGCGAGGGACAAGCTGCAGAAGGTCTCCGAAATCGACTCGTTCCGCGTCATATTTGCCTTGATCGTGTTCGCCTGGACTGAAAAGCCCAAGGAGCTTCGCGAACTGTCGGTCGACTCTCAGCTCGGAGCCGACCTGATCAGCGAGAGCTCGGTCCTCGACACGAGCAGCTGGCAGGGCCCTGCAGAGGCCTCGACCCTGCTGCTTGCCGCCGCCTGCAGAAAGCTCCTCAGCATCCGCTCCAGGGTCGAGGTCAAAACGCGAAGGGGCCTCCTGCCTTGGAAGAGTAGCTTGCAGCCCGGAACAGAAGGCTCGGTCGACCCGGCACTAGAAGAGCAGGAGATGAAGAGGATGGAAGACACCTATCACATGGTCTACTGGCTTGGTGTCATGATCGATACGGAGACGGCCGTTCTGAGGAAACACCCTCCCGTCGTTGGCGACGAGGACTCGGAGCTCTACCCTTCGCCTGACCGGCACAGCAACCGGGCGGCCGCGACGATTGAGTCTCTCCCTACTTCGAGGCTGTGGGACGACTACATTCTCACCAACAGCGAGGAGAGGGAGCAGACTTTCGCCAAGTCCTGGCCATGTAGCGAGGCGAGGGCCTCGGCGACGCTGGCCTTCTCGGCTCCCGTCAAAGTTCTTCTCTTCCGGCAGATCTCCCGACTCCAGACTTGCTTCTGGAGACGCTCTAGCTCTCCCACGGTGGAGAAGCACATCGTCAGGGGTCTGAGGATCGTGGACCACTGGAACCGTGTTTACCGGCCGTTCCTCGAGAGCTGCCGCGAGTCTCACGAGCAATTACCCGCCTCCATCCAATCTTGGTACATCCTCCTGGCCTTCCCATGGGACCTCGCCGTGCTCCTCTTTGTCGAGATGGTCCAGACCATTGACGAGGCTGGCGCCGGTGGGGAGGAGGAGGCCAGGAAGAGGTCGGTCTCGACTCGGGACCAAACGCTTAGAGACCTTGCATGCAAAGACTGCGCCAACCTGATCGGGACGATCCAGGCGACCCAATTCGCCACCGCCGAGACCAACACGTTCGAGTTCGTAAGGGACTCGGGGGGAAACCTCCTCCACACTGAGCCTTGGGCAGAGATCATGGTCCACTCGATCTCGGCGACGGCAAAGTCGGAGATCCGGATGCAGGACGTCTACCGTCGCTCGGACTCGAAGGGGGGAAGGAGCGAGTGCGAAGCGCAGCTCTTGGAATCCGAATCGAGGGTTGAAAAGTATATCTGGGCGCTCTCTAAGCTCTCGGGACGATCCCACCTCGCCAAACTGGCCAAGGAGCGCCTAGATGATGTCGTCAGAGAGGCGGCGTCGCGTAGGCGTTCGCCCAGGGAGGAGGGGGAGGGCAGCAGCGAGGTTCGTCTGCTATCTGATGGTTGCGCCGTGGACACTGGACTCGGTGGTGGAGGTGGTGGCGGTGGAGTTGGCAGCAGCAGCGTCCGTGTCGAGGGGGCAGACGAGAAAGGATGGGCGTGCGAGGCGACGACAAGCTGTGACAGCGTCTCGCCGATCTCGTTCATGGGACCCCATTCCTCCTCCGCCAGCCTCTCTAGCAAAAATGATCTGGGCACGCAGAGTACCAGCAGTCCCACGACCTTTGCCACCGGTCCTCCTCCTCGCCGTATGACAGAAACGGGATCTACGAAGTCCGATGGGGGCATGAGCCTGGCTATAACCCCCGCGTCGCCGTCCGGTGGGGAGGAGGATGAGGAAGGCTCCCAGCGGAAGGCGGTTGCTGGCAACCCGTCCTCGTTGTCTTCGTCTTCTCTCTCGGCAGCCGGGAGCGTCATGGGGAATACCACGGCTTTTCCGGACAACACGGGCGCATCCTTGGTTCATGGAGGCGCCGGCGAGGAGGAGGAGGATCAGCATGACCGTCGAGATCCAGGATTGGCCCAGCAGGAGCAACACCTTCCTCTTCCCCCACACGATGAAACAGTGCCACTGTCAGGAGGCGGGGACGGGGCACCTGGGGCAGCCGAGCAGGTTGACTTTTGGAACGCTTGCCGCGATGGATGGGACTGGGTCTTTGATCACCATTCGAGGGACGATGCTACACCCGGACGGATCTTGGATCCTCTGGGCGGCGGGAGTGGGGAGGGAAAAGGCTGGGAAAAGTACGACCGAGGAGTTAGGGTCTCGGTCCAGGACTTTACCCCTCCGTCGTCGATGAGGGATGGAGGAGGAGGTGGGGTGGACTAGAGAGAGATACGGAGAGGGAAGGAGGATGTGGGATGGGCAGTTTTCTGAGTAGGTGTGAGTCTCGCGCAGATGTCGACACACACACACACACACACACACACACACACACACACACACACACACACACACACACACACACACACACAAACGGACAAAAACGAGCTCCCCTCTCCCTGAACCGCAATCTCGTTTTAGGAAGAGGAAGCCCATGGCGTTGGAGGGGCAAGGGAGGAGGTTAGAACCGCCTGACTCTGTGTCCCTCTTTCCCCCGTCATGCACTCGAACGCCAATCTCGAGAGAGCAAGGGGAAGAAGATGGAGGAGCGGTAGAAGAAGAACGTTTGCGAGGAAGGTGAAATCTCACCGGTACCTTGGTGGAAATCGGGATCGGGGGAAGGGGGGGGGGCGAGGGACTGCAAGGGCGTATCGGGAGAGGGGTCAGTTTTCCTTGGGACTTGGCCGGGTTTCCTTTGGCTTGGCGCGCGCCCAACGGTCACGCTCGCAAAGAACGATAAGGGGAAGAAGTGTCTTGTGGACTCTTCTGTGTAGTTACACTCACTCACTTTCCTGTTGAAATGATGAAAAGGTGATTGAGCTTCTGACTGACCGTTGGAAGGAGGAGGGGGTTAATCCTTGGCTGATCTCTTGCCGCGCATGATTCGACGATGCACGTCAACGGCCAAGAGAGGGAGAGGGAGATTGAGGAAGCCCAAGAAAGGTTGGATGAGGGGGCAGGGGCAGGTGAGAGGAATCCAAAGCCTGGACGTCTGATCGCTACCAGTCACGGCGTGAGTGTGAGTAGCAGGAGGGGAAGGTTGGACGGAGTGAGCTTGGTAATCCGGATTCGACACATTCCTATTCACCTCGGAGAATGTCAGCTTGGATTGTATTCCGAGTGCGCGCGTTCCACCTTGGTCTCTGACCATGTCGTTGTTTATCCATTGTGGGATCGGCAGAGTCTGAAAGTGAAAACCAAGGCGAAGAGAAAAGAAAGAAGGAAACCCCAAAACAAAAAAAAAACCCACGAATGCGTGCCAGACGTGCATGAAGATGGAGGAGGGACGGGGGGAGAAAGGAAGAGCCGTAGAACGGGCCGAGGAAAGCCAAGGCGTCTTTTGCCTTCCTTCCTTCCCCTTCCTTCCTTGCCCTCTCTCCCTTCTTGTTCCCCTCCCCCCTCCCCCCTCCCTTCTGTTGCCGAGGCTGCGACCCCGAACCCTATGGATGCTGCAAGTCGGTCGATCCGCTTCTCGCACCCAGTCCAAAACGAACGAACGTTTGTGGCATACACTCTCACAACTCCTCACCTCATGCTGTAATTTCAAAGATTCACAGCAGCTAGGACTGAGTGTATGCTAGAACTCTCCCTCCCCCTCTCTCTCACTCCTCGTTCCCCCGGCCCCGCTTTGCCATTGGGTCCTATCGACAAGGGCCAGGCTACACATACGAATGTATCCTCCATGCACGCCTAGGTCAATACATACTGACTCCACTTGGATGGTTAGCTTGGCTGGCACATACATACATGCATCGGCACGGTGGGATCCAACAGCCATCAACCAGCCACCGTCCTGCTCCTTTGGCCCATGATGAGGGGGTGGGGGTGGGCTATTTTTACCCTTGCAAAACAGGCCTTGAGTTTGAGGTGCTCACGATCGTTCGCCTTCCAATACTTTGCAGGTGGACCACATCTGGTCAGGCGAGGAAGGGGTAGCTTCCACCCAAACCCATCTTCCCTCACCCCCTTTGTCTTCGTCGTCGTCGTCCTCTTCTTCTCCTCGCCACCACCACTGCGCGTCCTCCTTCCCCTTCCCCTGTAAGACCATCCCCCCCCCCCCTTCCCCCCCCCCCCCCCCCCCCCCCCCTCATCCCCCCCACACTCCTTTTCTTCCACCGTCGTCCTCGTATCTCCCACCTCGCATCTCCCTTTGCCCAACTCCTTCTCCGGTCCAACCATACCTTTACTTCTCCTTCCTTGCTTCAACACCTTCACGTTCCCTGGACCCCACCCCGAGTTCATAAACCTGCGAATCCTTTTCCCTTCCTCTCGTACGGCGGCAAGACACAGCTCGCTAGCCAAACCAGCACGGTGCCACCCTCCTTGGACCCTTCCTTCCTTTTTCTCCTCCCTTGTTTCCTTCTTTGAGAAGGAGAAAAAATCTATCCAATCTTTCGATCATGCGGATCTCTGGCTGCATCACCGCCGCCCTTCTAGCGTTGGCAGGATCCTTCGCTTCCGCAACTTCTAGCAGCTCCTCCCGACCCCACCTCAGTGCCCTTCGCCACCACAAGAGGGACGCTTCGACGCTCATGTCTGGAGGGAAGAACAACGAGGGTGAAAACCACTCACCGTTGAAAGTGCCCGCTGGCGCCAAGCTCAGATCGCTCCCCGTCGGCGACCAGGGTGAAGAAATCGCCGTCTACTGGACCAGGAAGCCCAAGAACAGGAAGGCAACCCAGGCCTACGTAATGATCCACGGCAAGCTGAGGAACGGTAACACGTACTGGTCGACCATGAACAAGGTCCTCCAGTCCGCCGTCAAAGACGGCTACCCGAACGCCGACGAGAACGCCGTCGTGACCGCCCCCCAATTCTTCTCCACCATCTACAACAGCGGCCAGTACAACAGCAGCCAGCTCGCCTGGGCCGACGTCAACGCATGGCAGGCGGGCGAGACGGCGACCCACCCCAAGCGGACCTCGGTGACTGCCTTCGACGCTCTCGACGCACTGATCGACCACTTTGCCAACAAGACAAAGTACCCCGCCTTGGAGAGGCTCAACTTTGTCGGCCACGGCGGCGGCGGTCAGTTGCTCAACCGGTACGCCATCGTGGGCAAGGACGCTCCCTCGGGCCTCGCGGTTCGGTGGATCGCCGGCGATCCTTCGTCGGCCCCTTACTTTACCAAGGATCGGCCGCTTGCCGACGCGAGCGTCGCCAACATCTCGTCCTGCCCCCTGTACAACACGTGGAGGTACGGCTTCGACAACTTCACCGGGACCCTCCAGGGCCTCAAGACGCCAAAGGAGTACTTTGCCCAGACCATCAAGCGCGACGTGAGGTACATTGTCGGCTACCAGGACACGTCGGCCAACGGCGACCAGTACTGCATGGCCCTCCTCCAGGGCGGCGTGGCGAGGCGCGACAGGAACCTGAGCTGGTGGAGGTACATCAACACGCTCGCCAGGACGGCCGAGGACCTGACGGGCTTCCCGGGAAGCTTTTCCAACCTCCCGGACTGGTCCGACGTCTCGCTCAACGTCATCAACCACAAGCTTGTCGTTGTCGAGGACGCCGACCACGACGCGGTCAAGGTCTTCGGCTCGACCGAGGGGAGGGCCGTCCTGTTCGACGACGGCGACCTCCCCACGGGCTGGAGGCCCAAAGGGTGGAGGGCCTCAGGGAACGGTCAGAAGATAGCGGCTGCCGGTGGTGGCAACGCCACCTCGATCACTTCGACCTCTTCTTCGCCCGTGTCTTCGGTCTCACAGGCCCAATCATCCATCCAAGCTTCTGGTGCCTCAGCATTGATAACGTGTCGCTCCATCTTCGCCTTGTTGGCTCTCTTGGCCCCAACAATAGCTCTGACCGTCTAAGAGCACGGCGATTTGAAATGGGGGGTTTGATAAATTGTTTTTGGGAAAGGGGGGGGGGGG